>DWDX01002969.1:0-14022 GCA_018245675.1 Agara michaeli | reverse complement strand
AAAGCCTGACACAGACAAAGAATAAGCCCGATACAGACAAAGACAAAGATTGACACAGACAAAGACAGCCTGACACAGACAAAGACAAAGCCTGACACAGACAAAGAATAAGCCCGATACAGACAAAGACAAAGATTGACACAGACAAAGACAGCCTGACACAAACAAAGACAAAGCCTGACACAGACAAAGACGAAGATTGACACAGACAAAGCCTCACATAGACAAAGACAAAGACATTTATTCATTTATATATTCATTCAAACATAGCACACTACAAAAAATCACACACACCTGTGATTTTTTGTAGTGTGTTTGTTGATTTAATGTTATCACTTGAATGATCCTCGTCTTACTAGTATTGTACGCCTGTTAAGGCAGGACTTTGGGGATCAAAATTTCTCACGCTGACATCTTTAACTGTACTCTATTGTTCGCAATAAATTAATTTCGATTTCGATATTGATTTTGACAAAGACAAAGACAAATAAAATAGTCTATTCTATGATAAAGATTAAATCGAAGACGTTTATTTGCACGAATATGGGTACATATAAAGATTTCGCTTATTTTATAGTGCCTTCTGCCTACCCCGTTAGGGACCTGGCGTGATGGTACAACAACAACACCGTCGTCGCTAAGACGAGAGGAATTTTTCAAATCGGTTCACCAACCAAACGGTACCCTAGAGGTAGCCTTTTCCGTGTTCCAGTTAGAAAGGGAGAGTCGCTATCGCTGTTTCAGGACGTGATGGTGGTGGGGGAGCCGTCGCTGATGGGCGGCGAGTTCGGCGACGAGGACGAGCGGCTCATCACGCGGCTGGAGAACACGCAGTACGAGGGCGAGCCGGCCGACTGGAGCGCGCCGCCGCCCGCCTCGCCCGCCAAGACGCCGCCCGCGCACTGACCGCGCACCGACCGCGCACCGCCCGCGCACCGCGCAATACACGCTGACGGACACACGCGATACAGAGACTCTCATTTACCACCCCCGCCTTCACAGTCAGCGGCGCGCCGCCGGGGAATAGTAAATGTATTACGGTCAACTTTCATATTACAGTACCGGCCAATTCCGGAAAGGTTGAGAACGTACGACCCGCGCGGACGGAACCCGACAGTAAAGCGCCCCCCCCCCCCCCCCTAGTTCATTGAAAGCTTCTTCGAAACGTTCTCCGGTCGATATTATGTATGTATATGATAAATTTCGACAGATATATCAGGTATTCAACGTGGTGATGATTCCTATGAATCCGTCTGTCGATGCGCGGACACGGTTTCGAGAAACTAGCGCCATCTGTCGCCGGCCGATGTCACTCGATATGCGTTAAGGATTTTATTTATACATAGACATAGTTTATATTACAGTTAGATATTCACCAGGATCACGCTCCCGGTGCCCGGGAGAGGAATGTTCTACGTTGAACCTTAAAGTTCACCGGCGGACGAGGAAATTTTAAAAAGAGAACGGAACTGTTCGAGAGTTATGTGCATTTGTTGTGACGTCATTCGAAATTTAAACTCCGTGCAGTGTTGCCAACTGGAAATGTACACTTTTTTTTTTTCTTTTTGGTTCGTTTGGCCAAAATACGATGTATATATAAATAATAAAACATAATGAGATTTCAAATGAGACATTGTTTGAATTTTCGCCTCGAAAAAATCCTTTTGCGTGTTTTCTTAACCGAATCACCCAGTTTTGCCTTTTGAGTTTAAGATTTTCAGATTTTGTGCTATTCGTACACACAAGACACGCCTCTTTACAGATGGTGAATTGAAAAAATCAAGATATTAAACATAATATTCTACATACCATTGCCTAATGAACGTGAAAGAGAATTAAAAACAAATCCCAATTTCCACATTGTTGTTTTTTTAAAATTTGCCAAAAGTTGATTAATTTATTTTAAGAATACAATAAATGATTTTTTATTTACGTTCCTTAGTTTTCCACTTATTATTGTTTTTTAAAAATTCATAAACGTTGATTCATCTCATTTAAGAATACAACAAATGAATTTTTATTTATGTCCTGAGTTTTCCATTAGTTATTTTTATATTATATTTGATGTTGCTAATACAGATATAAGAAAATAGGCTCACGAAAAAGACTAGAAGTGGGCTAGGGGTGTGCCACTTTTTAAGGACCGCTAATTGATAGATAATTTTTAAGATCAGAACTAGTTTGATTATTATGAAGTAAATAACATGTGATTTAATGAGATAGTAAGAAAATGTGTTAAATACTGGTAAGGTTATCTGTCAGATGCTATGGGAGAAGTGTACGAGACTCCCAAGCTCGATGCGGAATCTGGTCATTGGGTAAACGCGGTGACGTAACGTCTTAAAAAGGTACAGCCGTGCCTTGAGAGCAACGCGGGACTATGTGAGAGGTTTCATACTGAAACCACCTCAGTGGAGTTCCTTTACGCTGTTGGAATATTCCGGAATCTTTATACATAAATAAAAAGTGTCCCAGAAGATCTTCCATCGTCGGCCGTCTCCAGTCGCAGGCTGGAAGGGCGAAGCTCCCACTCTTCGCCCCGGAAACTCCCTGTTAGGCGCAGTGGAGATACCGCAGCCGTTTCAGTCTGAGCTACAAGGACAGCAGTGTCTACAGACCCTTATTTACCTCTCAATATTAATAATATTTTAAAATACCGATGTTTTTAGACTATTGATCTGCCATATTGCCACTTTTTTCCCTATAAACGAAAAGTTTTGCTAATAAGAACGTTCTGACCGAGACCGAGACCGAGAACTTTACATTTCCATGTAAAATATTGTTAACGGAATCAAAATCACGGAATGTAAGAGTATTAAAAAAAATCGTATTTAATCTGTTAAATGGTAAGTACGAAAAATTTACAACAGATTCTTCGTTAGACAAAACTTGCATAATTATTTTTTTTCTTAACATTTTTTAACAATTATAACATATTAGTTTACAATTAATAAATCATATTAAATTGAATAGAATTTTTTTTTTATTTCGGAACGCAGGTATTGTGACCATTTGGCACTTTACTACACACGTCATCGGTGATGTTCTCTGTTCGTTCAAAATGTTAGTTCAATATCCCAGCTGTTAGATACACAGTTGTGAATTTGACTTCAAATAAAAAAAAAATCATAGTTATTGTCTTGTATACAAATATTCTTTTGTTGTTTGTAATAATAGTTTGCTTTTTAACACAAGCATGAATTAATATGAAATCTTAATTGCTACATTGGAATCACATTTGTTATCTGTCATAATCGACTTTCACCTGACACGTAGTTTCAAGTATTTGAACGTACGTAGAGTTTATTTCGTTGAACCTTTGATACGTGGTTAGCGGCGGTGACACAAAAATAGTAAACCTTAAGAGAAAACCTATATCAAAGTGTGCAAAATGGTCACAAAATATTTAGTTTGTTTATTAGCTATTGGTGTATTTAACGGCGTATTCGCTGATAGTTGTCAGAATCCACAAGTAGAGGCCGTATCGTTCACAAGTTTAGATGCCACAATAGTCACACATATTGCATACATAACAGAATTTACGCTGAAATGCGATAACCCGATGCCTGAAAACTATGCCTTGTACGCTGAAGTCGAAGGAAAGTCGCTGACAGCCGCCAGAATCGGAGAAAATAGATACCAGGTATGTAACCTATATTGTGCTAGAAAATATTCTGCTTATCGGACAGATTGGCTTATCTTTCGTCTTAGAAATGAGTGATTTGAAAATAATTTTGTAAAAACTGCTCAATAAGTGTATAAACATAAATTTTTAATACCAGTAAACTAATCGTAACCATTTTTTTATGCTTCCTCATGCAATCATTTGTTTAATTTCGATGGAAAACAGTTAATGCCACATTTGAATGAGAGCTACGTTGCTACACAACCAGCGTCAGGTTTTGTCAGCCCTCTCCTACTCGGCACAACATACTGTATGTCTATACTAATGTCAATATTAGGTTCCATTGAAATCAACATGGCAATGAAAAAATTTCGTTCTCATCTGGCTGGTGTATCATGGCTCATTTATTTGGTTATAGGTGTCATGGACTGAAGAGCCAGCGAAGGCCCGTTCCGGTATCCACGAGGTGCACGTCCTCGACGAAGAAGGCTGGGCGTCGCTCCGCCGCGCGCGCCGCTCCGACCCCAACGCCGCCGTCGCGCCCCTGCTCGCTATCCAACTGAACCATCCAGGAAGTAAGTTTCATTCCAAATATTTCAGCTTGAGTAAAACATACTCATTTTTATTACACAGTCTTCATTATATAATCTCCAAGACATTTAAATCTAAAGTAAATAATACTTGTTACCTCAATTTGTGAGTGCTTGGGGCCTCAATGCTTTCTAGAGCAAATATTTTTTAAAGTTAAGTGACACTGGCTGGCGCTATAAGCAGAATTTCATGAGCTTTGTTACTCCCAGGGCAAATCCCCTTTAAACCTTAATAGGTTGGTTTGAAACATCAACGGTATATTTTAATGTAATTTCTCTACCTCCAGGCTACTCCGGTCCCTGGGTGAATTCGGAGGTGATGGCCACGGTGATCTCACTCCTCGTCGCCTACATAGCTCTGCGCAACAAGAACAAAATCCTAGCCTAGAATATTTGTTATTTTAATTTTAAAATAAATATTTCTAATTTATAACAGAAGAAGCCTTTTATTTCTTGATTATCTTTTTATTGAGAAAACAATACACAAACAAAAATGAGGATTTTTTTTTAGTGTCAATTTGTGTCAATGTTAAGGGCAATTTTAAAAAATGGTCTATTGACTCGGACAATTAGTGAAACCTCCCTTACTCTTGACGCAGTCAGGGCTACATAAACAAACTTCTCTATAATTTATTTCAAACTGAGAATTTATTGATAAATTTCCACAAAATTCATCATTATACAAAAATCGAGTTGATTTTAATGATGTGACAAGAAAATGACTAGGTGAATGATGATTCAAAAAATAATCTATAATCATCTATTTTTAATAATAAATTTCAATTTCAATGCATATTATCCTAATTTCCAACTGTCATCAACAAAAATAAAAGTCTGGATATAACCAAATTCTTTTAATAACAACCAAACAAGATAACAACTATTAAACACATTAAGGTGAATAAAAAACAATTAAATTTTCATTCTTGTGTTACTCTGTTGCTTATGTTTATCAATACATTCCCTGAAATCGTTAACTTCATTTTGGCATTTTCTCCAATCCTTCGTAGTAGCGATGCACTCCTAAAAAGATTTTGTACATATTAATAAATTGTAATGGCTGACATCTGAAACATACTCACCTGATCTATTCGGTGTCAATGAAGTGTATGCACTCGGTGCAGAAATGGTTGACTTTTAGAAATGTAATCCTGGTTTTTTTCTTTATTCGGTTGAATACTACGAGTAGTAATGTTCCTCTTTAGAATGGTACCATTTCTAAAGCACGGAGACGTATAGACTTTATTATTTATTTCTTTCAACTTAATCTTGAGTCGCTTTTCATAGATCTTACAGCTTGGTGTGCTTGTAACTCTTTACTAAAGTATACCTTAAGCGCTGTGTAGAGAATCACAAACATACCTGAACCTTATAGTGGAGCTCCAAGCAGCCCGATTTCTTCAACATGCTCTCAACAGGATCGTCATCGGGATCTACAGGCCTCTCTCGTGGTGTAACAGTCATTTTTATCCAGTACACTTAATAAATACAAAAACAAATCTACACTAATACCTACTGTAATGTATGGAATCAGCAAATTTCATTACTGTCAACTGTCAATCAAGGTGTCAAGTAAAAAATTTACAACCTTATGAAGATATGAAGTGATAATATTTTTTTTTAATGCAGCTTTTGATTACACAGACTTCTTGTTAAAAAAATAGCTCACAAAGATTTATACATTTTAATAAGTTCTATGATAGAAAAGCAATAAACTAAATACAAACCAAGAACTAACTAAAACATTTTTCATCTTCCAACCGTCAGACAGTTCGAACATCGGTATGTGTTTAAGAGATGTTATTCAAAAAACTAATTTTACAGAACATTTTTAAAACGTGATTTTTAGTTTCTATTTAGTCTTAATCCATTCTATGTAATACACACGGGAGGATTTTAAAACTAGCGAAAAAAATGTGTTATCAAAGATCTCAAATATCAGTGATTGCGACCGGAAACATTTTTATAAAATAGTGAACTGTATTTGAAAAATATTGTTTGTTTTGAAATTTTAATTAGTAGAGTATAAATAAACAAAAATATCCCTCTCAACGTTATTAACCGCTTTGTTATTTTAACTGTACGTTTTGCTTTTCCTACGATACTTAAAATTCAACATTCAATTACGGTTGTTTTATATCTAATATTACAATATTAATGTGTAATCTATCTAATGAATAAGGATTTCAAATTAGCAGTTGTATATAGTCTACGTTCATCAACGATTTATTTACAAATTCGTAATCTAGTATTTTTTAAATCGTTCTAAATCGTACAATTAAATTGTTTTAAATATACTACATGCTAGAGTTTAATTTTCATGTTATTGGAGTTATAAACATAATTGTTGCTTTTGTCGGACTTTGTAAAAAAAATAAATTTCAAAATAATATTGTCAAATTGACATTACTAGTCCATAGATAGCTAATTGAGGTTATGTTCTTCATAACAAACAAATATAAATATGTTGAGGAATTTTAAAGTGTGTCAGTTAGCGGTTTTACACGCGAATTTATCAACCGCTAGAGTTGAAATCGACGCGAGTCTGCGGGAGAGTTTCGACAAGAATGATCTGAGACCGCGGAAACACCCCGGCCGAACGCATGTGAAAATCGCCGCTGTACCTCCGGACATACAAAAAGCCATAAAACTCATTATACAAGACACCGGTGCTAAAGCGTTTTACCTGGAGAGCATAGATCTGAGCAACTATCTCCGTTCTCGTCACCTTCCGCCCGAGGACGGGGAGATCGAGGAGAAAACCAAAAAGATATACAAGACGGTTTCGGACACGGTGTATTCGATAGTGGACAAAGAATTAAACGCCGACGAGAAGGAAACGTGCGAAAGAAAAATACGTACGACCGTGTTTAACGTGCTCAAGAAGAATGTGTACAGGTGGGGTAACATATCGTATGACAGGCCGACGTCCCTTCAATATTTGATGCGTCGAGCCGCACCGGAGTATGCTGTCCTGGTACGTATATTCGACGAAATACGACGACGGCTACCCGATTACAGGCCCAGGAGTTTCTTCGACTTCGGCTCCGGCGTTGGCACTGGCACCTGGGCAGTTAACACATACTGGAAGAAGGATATATTTGAATATTTCTGCGTGGACACGTCTTCACATATGCACGACCTGGCCAGACTCATCCTCTGTCAGGGCAGAGACAATGTAGAGATGCCGTTCAGAGCGTATTTCCAGCGACAATTCCTCCCCGCGTCAGTGGATTTGAGGTATAATATTGTGCTGTCGGCATTTACGCTATTCGAAATGCCGAGTATGCAAAGCAGATTGGAAGTGATTCAAAAGTTGTGGAACAAGACCGAGGACTTTTTAATCATAGTCGAGCAGGGCACGAATGCCGGATTCCAAGTGATCAACGAAGCTCGGGAGTTTGTTCTGAACTCTCCGGACACCAAAGGCTATGCGTTCGCTCCGTGTCCCAATGACATTGTATGCCCGAGGTACTTGGAGCACAAAACGCCCTGCAATTTCCTAATGAAGTACGAATCCTTGCCCGTGCCATCTAAATCTGTTGTTGCAGCGGAATTGTTTTCGTATGTCGTTCTACGCAAGGGTCCCCGGCCGGCCGACGACCCGCAGTGGCCGAGGATCGTCCGAGCGCCCATCGTGAGATCGGGACACACTATCTGCAGGATGTGCACGGCGCAAGGGGAGCTGAAAGAGATAATATTCTCGAAATCTAAATACGATCAGACCACGTACAGATGCGCTAGATCTAGCCTTTGGGGTGATGAATTGCCTGTGAAATGATAATATATAATGTGTATAATTGACGACATTGTTATGACTTTTGGCACAGAATATAATTGCTGAAAGAAAAAAATTAAGCAATTAAAAAAAAAAATGTTGGCAATCTGTGAAATTTTTTGTGTAGCCTATATAATCTGTGGTGATAATTGTAGTGACTGGTCATTGACCGTTTGATACATTTTCTATTTACGAATAATTTGAGAATATCATAGTAAACTTAGAACTACTTGATCTCTTGTTACTGTCCCATCAGGCTTCTTCTGATAGGTATACTGATTTGTGCTGCCTTCCACTTTTGTTATTATCGTGTCAATCATTAGGATAATGTTTGGAGGTTTGGAGAAATAATTTAGTTATATGTAAAGTGTGTATATGTGTATAATGAACAGAACTTAGGTAAGTGTAGTGGTATTGTAAAAATGCAAATATTTTAATAATTGTAAACAAGATTAGAATATCATGTTCATTATGGACTGTGTAATATAGAAAAGTGTATAAATATTCATGTCAATTTATTTGTTTCTGGTTGCTAAATAATTTGGTATTAAACATTTAATACAGTATTTATAAATCAAATTATGTTTGGGTGCATACAGCCTGTAAAGCCGGTCATGCCATGAACAAAAACGTAACATCACGCCTGTAATCCTCTAAGAGGTAGGCAGAGGAGTGTAGTACACCCCCACAATTCACCAGTTACGTTTAAGTCCCACAATGGAATAAGTAGTGAGCCTATTACCATGCACCGGGCACACATCCAGACTCTGAGTCACTGCTAGAAATTCTAAATTAGATAAATCCAACAGTACCCAACCCGGGATTTGAACCGAGGACCAGTTTCTAAGCTGGTCGCATTTAAATTTATGTTTATTGGAATGCCGAATGCGCATCGTAACTTCCCAATGTGTCATCTCTCGCGGACTTGATTACTTTCACTAAATATACCTGATTTAAATGAATATTTCGAAAAGTTTTTTTAATGCAGATGCATGAAAAATCGACGCTGTTTTCAATCGAACCTCCTGACATGTTATACCGTAAATAACGCCTGATATGGAAACATGGTGTTTTTAAAGAATGCTTATTTCTATCTTTATATTATTGTCCAACCTAAAACTGGTTTAAATTTATAACTGTATTAACTCAGAACCTGTGGTCACTCAATTGAAACACCACCAACTTTGTGGCCAACGAGACTTGCAACGGAATCCATTTAACAGATTAAAGTACGTACATCTAATTAATGCACTTTCAAAATAAATATGATAATTTCTTGATGATGTGGAATATATTATTGGAATTGGAAAATAACTTAGTCCGTAAATATAACCATTTAATATGGCAATAGAATTACAATTAGTGATGACTTGAAACTTGAATCATTTCATAAATCATTCAATTCGAAAGAACTTGGGAAAGTTTATTTATGGTTTTCTTTGACCCCGTGATCTTGACCGCGGGGAAAAACTAAAAATAGCCAAATTGGATTACTATGCAGCGATGTTTGCGATTTGAACAATTAAAAAGGTCTCTTTTAAAGCACATTACATATAAGGATTATGATAAATTATTAAGCATTTTTTTTACATAGTACACAAATCGACCTGACTTTATATTTCTGGTAATATGGTATAGTAACATTCATATTATATACTTAAATATATTTAAACATTAGTAGAACAAATTCTAAACGTACCTCAATAGACAATTTATACTTTTAATTTTAAAATTGGAACGGTCATTGACACCAAATGGATTGGTGTCAATTTTATTGTAATATGATGCATTAAATATTCAACTTTTTAATAATTACACATAGTGTGCAGGTTGGTAGTTGCTTTCGTTCCGACTCGAAGTTGTTCTCAGCAGACGGTGGTGTACTTTCTCTATTCAGACACATTCACGTCACTTTCACGGAGAGTCTGCTGTTCGTTAATGAGAGCCGCGGGATCGCTCGTTCTGATTATCGAGTTAACGTTACATTGTTGTAAAAATGTATAACAATCTGGGCAAAAACTGTAACAGCCGACACAAATTCACGCACTTTTCATTTGAGTTATGAACTCCAGATGAAAGCGTGTGTCGTGGTTGACGTTAAACAATTTTTAGCAGCTCAAACTAGGTTAGTGGACGCGCGAAAAAAGTTCTATCGACATATGGCGTGACGCGATGCAGTCGCGTGCTGTCGTCTATCATGTCACATTGAAGATAATAAATGGAGTAGAAAATTCGAATAAACAACAAAATTGCCTTCCAATCCATAACAGAATTCAAATATAATATATATCTGTTAGTATTTATCAGGTAAGGTCATTAGAATCGTAACCGTCGGCCATAACGGATACCATAGACTAAAAGAGTAAAAAAAAGATATTGATAATATAAGACAATCTTAGTGATATTGCTAAGATTCTTAAAGAACGCGAACAGGGTTTTGTTGATCGTAATAGCTTTGATTAACAAAAATAATTTTTCACTGGACGTGTCATTGTTTCAATTAGGAGTTACATTATCAATCAGGTCAATGAAAATCAGTATATTTTTTGATTGAATTTGCAGGTTGCTCCCATCAATGCAATTAACGACTAGTTAGATCTAATAAATCTCTGCAAACGCAATGAAGTGCAATAACACAACACAATGCAATATTGTTACCGTGCTTAGTTACCATGAATGTATAAGCATCTGAATATTCATAAAATCATATTACCATTACCATGGCAAATGACTTTTGATTGTCTTTACCGATATAGTACGTACGATACATAAAAGATGAGCCATACTCTAATATGGCTACTTACTTTTCAACGCATGAGTGATTAAGTTTTTTCTGAGTATAATTGGTCTATTTTATATATGTAGCATCTATGCTTCGTACAAGCGGGAGCGGCCAAAAGTCAGCCTATTATGTCACATAGAAATAATTTGTGGAGCGATCCAAGGTCGGCATGAACCAATAGGTTAGAAACGAGGTATCTGAAACATCTGATCTTATTATTCATATTACCAGACCGCATTGCCGCCGACGGCGCGGCGCCCGGTGATGTAATATCTTGACGTGCGAATTTGTCAGTGTCACGTGTACCCTACACTACACACTTGAACTAAAACGGAGCGACTCCGCCAACTATCCATAACACAGTACGTATGTATTTAAGATATCGGTAGTAAATGGCTGCTTGATAAATACAGCACTCGTTCAAAATGCAGAAAATAGTTCAAGTCGTTTAATATTAAACATCCGTTTCGAGTCACCAAGCCAGCCATATTGGTGTCCACGTGGTCATCAAGTCAATTTAAAGCTTATGCAGGCTCAGATGTTAAAGCTTCGGGTATGTTTATTAAGTAAACTCTATTTTATACTGACAATATATTATTAATTGTCACTGCTTAAAAAAATGTTAACTCCAATAACCTACACTGTGACAATTTCATGCGTTATTAGAATGTCGTGCGACATTTAGCATTCTGATACTATTAAGGTTACCAGATCAAATAATCAAATTCCATAATAATGTCACAGATATTTCATAATTTTAATTTTCTTCAAGGTGGCCGCTTTTGTTTTTTGTCCTAGCAAATTTCCAGACATATTAAAAAAACTCCTTTCATATGGCAACTCTACGCGAAGTACTATGAAGTTCCACTTCAAATTCGAATAGCGAACCGGTAACGTATGAAATTCAAACCGAAGCTCAAACCGCTCGTCTTGACTTTGTTCAAGGTTGCGTCGACGCTCCGCCCGTGGAATTCCGAAACGTGATGTTTTGCTCACCTTACATCACGTCATGACCTACGTATGCATTTATCAACGTACAAAGAACATAAACAGGTTTCAGTAAGCAGGTAATTTTTAACAAGCATTTTATATGATCTTTAACGATATCGTTCATAAGTACTTAATTAAAGAATTTATTAATTAAGCAATTATCTACTTATATAAAACAGTACAAAATAAACTAATCTAAAAATATGGCTAAGCTTCGTTTCTCATTTTAAATGGATTTTGATAATAATAAGCCTCGCATAACAGGGACGAACGAATGAATCCCAAAGGGAATATTTTCTGAAATATTTGTACGTACTTTCTGTTCTTAATTGAATTAGGTTTGTTTGATATTTTTCTGTAGGTAGCTATGTGTAATTATTTGTATAACTATTTAATGCATCGCAACTAAGTCTTAGAGAGGCCTGGAGGGACCGTATTATCACTGCGATACGAATTAAATTGCTGGCATATAATGTATATTTAATTAGATTATAATATTATCGTATGAATCCGAGTGAATAAATTTAACATAGCTCGTGTTTCTTTTGGGATTGCATTATTACTATACCGGCTGAAACTGTAAAATATAATACCAAAGCTATTTAAGTAGATAGATATACATTTTGATAGCATAGAACCAAACTTTATTTTCGACATGAAATGATTAAAAATTGGACAAAAGCTTCAAAATGCTATATTGGCATTAGACCATAAAAATAAACTTAGTATATTCGAATATTTTTGCACGTGAGTATGGATGCATTGCCGCAAATGCTTAACAAGCGCAACGGCCAACATCCGTTAGTCAAAAACTAACCGCTGTGCTTTGAATTTAAATTGTAACGATCGTGAACCGTCTCGAGGCCAAAGACCGCTTCGCGCCTTTTTGCACGCGGAAATCACTTGACCGATTTTGGCACATGTTTACCTAATCGCTTTGGGATGTCATTGAATTGAAAAAATGACAATGTAACTGACGGTGTTATTCCAGTAATAATATTGTACACGTTTTTTCAATGAACCAGACAACAGAATTTATGACGCAAGTGAAAAAAAAATTATATTTATGTAAGAAAAATACAATTTAAAAAACAATTCCGCTGGTGTGACTTAATGCTCATCTTGTCTTACCGATGTAGGTACACTGTTATTTCGGTTTTTGGCCCGTATTAACCGATTCTGATACTAAATTTGTTCAATTATTATTATTAATATTTAAAAATTATTCCATTGGTGTTAATAAATAAGCTGTGATGTCATCTGTGTATGTTGTTTTGTATTACGACAGCTAAGATAAAAATTATTTCAATTTTCGATTATCTCATTAGGTCAAGCAGAGTAAGTACCTACGCAACACATTTAAAGGGTTCAAGGTATAGTTGTTTTATCTACCCTTTTAACCTGTACTGTTATACCAGTATCGGATAGAAAAACAATAAAGGTTTATATAGTCCAAATGCCGTATAAGGGTTGACCTTCCTAGACAGATAGGATCTCAAAAAGCTCATTTAATATTTATTCAGCACTTAGTTAATCATAATCGACTTTGATAGGACAGAGATGTTTCCAGATATTTAAATCGTTGTAGGTATCTGTATAATAAATAAAATAAAATTAGGCGTCGTGACATTTATGACCCACGCTAACCGTGTCCAAGCCAAATACTTGAGTGAAACGCAATTTTGCAAATGTTTGTGTCCATAATTTAGGTTGATTAGCTAGCGCGTAGGCGGCAATGGTTTACAAATTGAATTCTATGAGATCTATTCAAGTGAGTCAGAAAGATTTGCGTCATAAGTATTTATCTAAAAAACATACTGGCACATATATTGTTATATAACTAGTATCAACTAGGAAGAAAAAAACATTCCAAATTCGAATTTTTTTTTACGGACTTCATAATAATGCTTCGCCGAATTAGACGTTTCGTCGGTGGTATATTTCGCGATTATGATTTAATTACGTTGTCCCGATTTTAATTTTACTAAAACTGGACGATTTGGTAAAAGAAGAAATTATGTTTAAAGCAAGATTTCAGGTTAAAAAGTCAAAAGTCGATCGATACCACTACCGATGCCGAATAGGACTGCATTCTTAAATACGACGAAAATTAAATTAGTAAGAAAAATGTCCTCTGAATAAACCTCCCCCCCCCCCCCCCCCCCTCTTCGGTGCTTACGTAATACTTTAACCATTCCCGCCCCAAAATTTCATTATACATAAAAAAAATTTTATATTGTCGTTTTATAATTTTGTA
>DWDX01002968.1:0-14024 GCA_018245675.1 Agara michaeli | reverse complement strand
CGCGTGGACCGGCATCCACACCGTTCAAACCGAAACACAAATTGTAAAAGTAATTGCTTCACGGCAGAAATAGGTGTGGCGGTGGTACTTCCCGGGCGAAACGTATACAGGTTCTACCACCTCCCAATTTACTAAAGAAATACAGGCAGGCAGCTTTACAATTGTCACAGTGGAGTCCTAAAACCATGAACATTCGCATTTTGGTCAAAAAAGTTTGGGATCCATTTCATGTAATGTGATGCTGCTGCAGTGCGAAGAGACATTTTTCCTAAGTGAAAATAATATTGCTGTTGGCTCTAGTGGCCATAACGGTTTCACTCAAACTTTATGGCTCAACCAGGATCTGCTTACAGTGTCCGGAATATACAAGTCCACACAACAATCTATTCATATTTAAACTGATATCTCATATTTTTCAAATACATAGGTATTTATAATACATTCAAATTTACGTTACCACTTTCTACTCCAAATTTATGTTTAAAACCATCAGCATTATAAATTGGCTCTTAAGTCACAACTTATGAGAAGTTATATTCGGAAATAACACCTTTGTTTCCAGTCGTTTTGATTAAGCGCTTCCTCAGCACGCCTTCAGGGTACAATGCTCGCGTGAACAACTTCTATGTCTACCGATATTTCTCTAACTGCATAAACATCTGTTTTTTTTGGTAATTTACATCACTCATATATATTGAATAATTTTACCAAACCTAATACTTCACCTTTGTACATTGAAAATATCGTTGTCTCTCTACTGAAAACATACACACATATATTTGTATATCGTAAATGTGTACATATAAATATGTTGACCGTATGATATTGCAAGTCAAGGCTTACGTTAAATTTCGTTATTGAGAAATTCACCTTTGTGAAACGTAATTGAGTGAGGTTGAACTATAACCAACTTTTACCAACACTGATTTTTTTATTGCGATAAAAAAACCCTACACAATATACCTTCTAGACAAGCGTATATTTTGGACTGCACCTCATTTACCATCAGGTGATTTCGCAGTCAAACGCAAGCCTACTGCACAATAAAAACCAAACAAACACGATAAGTGTCTGTTACAGTATTTGAGGCTTTTTCTAGGGCTTGCAGCCCATAGTGCATAGTTGCATAGCATTGAGAATATACCATGTCCATATAAACAATCGCGACTTTAAGGTCTTCTTCTTAAGGTAAGATCTTCTACCAAGCTTGAATGGTTAAAGAAATCCATAAAGTGATTAGTCTCGAGCCATCTCCCAATGAAGTTCGCATGTCGTGACACCTAACTTAATTTTAAAGAAATATTAAAAATAGCCGTCCGTAGATATTTTTCTGCAAAAAGTGACCAAGGTAAGCGTCTTGCCTCTTGAGATTTAGAAGGGACATTTAATCAATACACCACCTACTTCGTTTCAAGCATCCTTCAAAATGAATTCACTGGGACTACATGACAGTGAACTGACATTTTATGAAAGATAAAAAGTGAAATTTGTTTATTTTTGTGTTTGTTGGCGACAATCTCTGAAACTACCGAACAGATTCCAAAAGGTACTTTTTTAATAGATAGACAGTTTACTCCTGATTGATATGGGCTCAATTTCAGATTGAAATAAGAAATTAAAAAAAATTACACACTAATAAATGTCGGTAATTACGTATTATTGGTGAGCTCAGTAGACGGGGAAAGCTTACATTTTATGCCCAATAAAAATAGTACTTCACGCAAGTGAATCCGGCTGCTGCTTCACTACATAGTATAAAACAAAGTTGCTTCCGCTTTCTGTCCTTATGTCCCTATGTATGCTTGCATCTTTAAAACTACGCAACGGATTTTGATGCGGTTTTTTTTTAATGGATAGAGAGATTCGAGAGGAAGGTTTATATGTATAATTACATCCATTATATGTGATGTCTTAAATAATTAAATTTTTTACGACGGGGGCGGGACGAAGTCGCGGGCAAAAGCTAGTCTAGTATATTATAATCTATTCTAACGATCTTGATCAATTACTTCTATCGCGCCATTTAAATGTTCGTGTTATGTATAAGTACTTCATTCGGTGTCGTATAACTAACCAATTGAATACCGTTAACGTTAAGTAAAGTTAGTTAAAATCACTAACAACTGTCCATGTAAGTGGATGAAAATATCGGCATGTAAGCACGGATTATATAATTTCCACGATGATATTGTACATTTAAATTCATTTGCTGTGACGCAGAAGATAACGTTGTAATCTAAGGGTTTGTTATAAGGCGCAAGACGATGCTCAAATTATAATAGGTTGTACTCGTATTAAACCATATAGGGTGTCATAGCGTATTTAATCAATACAGCATCCCGTCAACGCGGTGTGGATCCAGCTTAATACGAAGGGACAGGGCTTTGTGTGAACTGATAGGTGGTTAAGACGTAGATTGTATTACATGCTACCGTCCTGTAGTTATTATGTCCTCATACTGTCCTTGGACACGTGCCAATTTCTGTAAAGCCTGTCGTAATCTTAATAAGGCTTTATTGCAACATTGTGCTATGTACGAGTATCTTTAAGGTACATTCGTAATGAGAAGCTTTAAAGCCTTTATTTAACTACATGTTCACATTACATTATAAGTAAGTGTAGTGAATGGCATGGGCAACAAATTGAGACAAGAACATAAAAAAAACTCAGGTCGGAAACAGAAATATAAAGTCATCATTCAAATTTCTGCCATGCTGGTATTCGAACCTAAACCCCTTCGACTGGCTGTCTCGTATGATAACCATTGCACCATACGGATCATCATCTGGTTGAGTTATTACGGTTAATAAGGAAATCAATAAAAAAAATCGAACCAAACCAAAAAATCATTATTATTCAAAAAATTATATACGAGACATTATAATATACCCGAGGGGCTGGTTGACTGCAAAATTGCAATGTAACTAATAACCACAGAACAGTACTAGTAATACCCTAGTATTAAAATAAAACAAATATAAATGCACTAACTTATCGCTTTAATTTTCGAATGAATGATTAATGAAGTGTCTAGCGACAAAAACAAATAGTCGCCGCTACGTGCAGCATTATTAGTACATTTCTGTACATTTTATTTTTGTCTCGCTGCAGCAAATCTCCCGTGGCCGGGCGGTTAAAGTGCCAACCAGGACTGTACAGATTTTGCACATTTAAGTCCCAAACGGTACTACACCTGCGCAGTATTTGTTCAAAGTGCATTGTGTTTGTACGCGCTATTTCAAGCCGGGCACTGAAAGGAAAAACATTGTGAATAGTTTAATGTTCGTCTAGTATTTCAGTTAATCTAAGCAACACAACTTGATGCCTTAAGTTTGTTACACTGTTTAATTATAATATACAGGTCCTAATATTCATTTGATTTCAAAAACGAGGATAGATCCATTACTATCGGGATTTCTAAGTCTGAAAATTAGTGGATGTAACTCTCACTAAGGTCATTCTCGTATTTGGGTCATAACACTCAGAACTGTCGAAGTAGGCGAAATGCGAAAGGTAGCAAGTACTGAGGATTGTGAAAAGAATATTTTAAATGAACACGTCGCTGACATAAATATACAAATAATAGAACAAAAGAAGAAATTATCACTAAACTCTGTACGCGACATGAAAACAAACTGAGCTCCTCATAATTCATTTATAATCCGATTTGAAATTGTAGAACTAGCTGGAACGTTAAGCTCCGATAAATAAGCAGTATTCGGGAATAATCGAAAAATTCCGAACTCGCCCCTTGCCAATTTATTACTACGCTCTTTGTCAAGTTGAGGCTAGGTGTAAAAAATCCAGGAAAATTTTGCCAGTCACCTCGTTCTCGTTTGTCAAACAATGTTCTACAAATTTAGACTGCCGACCACCGCGTCTCTATCTCAAAGCGTTAAGGGACGTAATCGCGAATGCTGTTGCGCATATTAAAATTGTATAAACGCGGTAGCTGTGTCACTGTGGCTGGAAATACGACCTACGGCCATACAGGGAAATGTAGTCCTCGAAATAATGTATGGGTTCCGCGATTTTTCATCAACATAATACCGGCTTTGCACGCTCTATTAATTCAGATTAATTACCGTTTGTAGCGAAATTAGCTGGTTTTATATTTCGCCGGGCGCTTTTCGCCGTTTCGCCTTTATTTATAAAAAAAAAGTCGCATTTTTTACGCGAGTGACATGTTATTGTTGTTTCATTTTGTATCCACGTGTTTTATCATTTCTAACAACAAAACGCCATCCGCTATACTTACGACCGCTATATCTATTAAGTTATAGAGTAAAACACATGAATTATAAATATTGCCCTCGCGGAGCACGAATGTGTCCTGTTTATTTTGCCAGAGATTTAGAAGTTGGAACTGTATCAAAAGTATGTACATTTCTAATAACACGTTTCCGTACAAAGTGAATGGTTCAGATATATAAAACATACAGGAACAGAGTAAGAGAAGAAAGAATAATGAAAATTAAACAGAGCTCTTCAGTCTTTAAGCTCTAGAATAATATCAATACCAAATATATATAAAAAGAAACAATACACAACATATAAGTACAATATAATTTATAATTCGTCTAATCCTTACGGTTACTCACACGTAAAAGTTTATCCTCACTTCAGGCACAAATTCCAAATCCATTAAAGTTCGAGATTACCATCATGTTAAACACAGTTCTACTTGTAATTGGATTCTTTATTAAATAATCCATAAACAAAACACACTTTTTTCAACAGTGCTATTTATTTAACGAAACAGTAATTAAAATGCTGCCGATATCCTTGGGAATTCATTATCTTTTATACTCTCAGGAATTGAAATAAAAGTGGGAAGGTTCCAGCGGTATAATTAGTAAGGGGATTCTAATTTATATCGAAATTAAATCTCCCCTATCTGTCGACAGTTTCCTTATTGGCCTATGTAACGGTGTGTTGGCTATTGAGAATTTTGTGAATAAAAATTTACAAGACAACTTTGAACATTCTTTAGACTGCTTCATAATAAAAGCTTCTCGGTACATTATTTTTAAAATAGTTACAAACACACACAGTAGATATCTAATCGAGGTTGAAATTTAATTTTAAATCGATTTAAATAGTAAATACCAAGACATTTATTAAGAAATGAACGTTAAAAACGTTTAAAATGTAATATCGTCGTAGGTTCAAAATTTATTAAATCCCTATACAAATATTTAACAATTAAATAGATTCGCTATGAGTAACTTCATTTTATGTTTATAAACACTAGCGTATTATGTACATCTGTAGGAAATATCTAGAATGTGACTAGACGAAGCGAAATAGGTTACTGCTAGTTGTCATACTACACCCAATTTCACTTAGAGCCTTTTGGTCTCACAAAGCTTATGTAATTGAATTGTGGCATGTCCCTCGTGTCCACTAACTTGAAACGGTAAGTCGTTACCAGCCAAGTAAGTGTTTGAAGATACACTGGCCTGTAAATTAATGTGCAGTTGGTTGGAATTTACTGTGTTGTTATTCTAATTTTAAACAGTGTGCCGAGTAAAATTGTTACTTATTGTGTTTACTGACGTGGAAGTAAAAGGCGCATCCAGCATCGAGCCTATGGATACGTAATAATAATAATATCTATTTACAATTTTACAGGAGACCATCTGTTCCCAAATTAGGTAGAAACTCTAGTATGGTTATTAGACAAGTGATAATCCGTATATATAAATTTTACACCCAGACATAAAACAATTATTCAGACTTATCACACAAATGTCAATCCTATTTGGGAGTCGAACCTACAACCCCCCGCTTAGCAGGTTCTCTAGCTACTACCGGGATAGTAAATACTGAGTCAGTGTTAATTACTAGCGCTGAGGTCACAGTTACACTTTTGTATCTTTATTGACCTTGACCGCTTTGTATCTTTACCCAGAGTCGATATTCCCGCAAGATTACTCGCACACCTCTTAAGGAACCCCATGAAAAATTACAATGGAAACACCTCAAAAGGTAACCCATCCCATTCCACGGCTTTTGAAGCGTTTATCATATTATGTCTGATATGTATCACAATCCGCCAGTTCCGTCCACTTTCACTTTTGACGTTTTCCCTCGAATACCCCTGGCAAATAATAATCTCTTCAACCTTCACAAAATAAGAAACTCCCAAGTAAATACTTATATATATATTATTTACAAAATCGCGTTGACATTTCTTTATACCTTTTGTTATAAGTACCTCACTAAGTGTCGAGGCTTTCCGAATCAATAGCATAACAAAGCTTTTGCTTTTCTCTTTCAGTTCAGTGAAACACAATATTATTGTAACGTACGAAAATGAAACGGAAGTTTTATTTTTCGGAGGTTTCTTCAAAGCTGAATTAGGTCCTTTTGTGAACGAATAACATGTTGGACTTTAGACGTTTTGCTAGATCTGAAGCTATTTATTTACGAGGTGTTAAGTTAAGAATTCCGCAGATAAGACGATTGTTTCTGTTGTTGTGCTGTAGAATTCAATATTTTTTGTATGTCACAAAAAATCAATACGAACTAATTTCACTGTTTCAACGAAATATCATTCAGTTTGAAACAAATTTGGAAAGAGGAAGCTTCCATTTGAGGAAGTGTACTGTATTTCCGCGAATTTCGATGAAACGTAACGACGCCAACGGGAACGCAGATCATGTTTCCATTAATTTTAAGTGTACAAAAATAAAAGGTGGAGGTAAAACGTTGATGGTGTAACGCATTTAGCTAATTTTATTTTGAATTCACATAACTGAACTGTCATTCCTTTTGACGTTGTATAAATGAACCGATGGTGACTTGCGACTACCGGTGATGGATTTTTAAATGCCAGCGACACAGTTATAGGTCCTGTTGTACTGTCAACGAGTAACTAATAAAATTTGATCACCAAACCGTTAATTCATCTGTTCGTAGTTTTACGCACCGCTGCGTGGACGTTTCTAATATTTGGCAGAAATACATTGTTTACAACAAGCTTATCGTCAGTCTTTTTGGATTTAGCAAGACGTCACAAAGCTAATTACGCATTGTTATCCAAACCGAATGTGCATTCAAAATTTCAATTCAAGCGGTTGAGGTTAATAGGTTTAAAATGCTGTTGCAATATTTGACCCGCGAATACTAACGAACTATCAGGGCAAAATTATTTAAAGCATCACAAACACTTTGGGAAGACTTACGAAGTAACATTTGAATTTATGAGAGCTCGGTCCAGTGTCGACTCAAGTGCAGTGTTTCATACACTTGCGTAAAGAAAATAATGTTTGGGAGCACTTACAGTTCGTCGCTCATCCGTCCATTGTAAGGCATGTCATTGAGTTGGAAAGGTAATTTATGGACGTGCTGAAACGAAATTTCAAGTGCTGTACGAAAAAACTTTTACAGCAACGGCACCAAACTTATATGCAAATTGTGAAGCAACAATGTGAATTTATGAATACGAAATTTCACGACACGAAGAACGCGAAGCGGATATTGAGATAACTGTTTTGCCAGTGCTTTAATGGCGTTCAAATAGAATTCGGACCACGTTGCAACGTTGCCAATTGTCAATTTTTGCTAAATTACACTTTCAACTCTTGGCCACAAAAGAAACGTCTCGACATAACTCATCTGCTAAGTTGGTAATCAAAACCGAGACTGTCCACTTACTAGACCATTTAGTGACTATGTACTTAAAAAAATCAATCAACACACATTATCAAAAAAAGATCTTGTAAAGACCGTAAAAGGAGCTAAGTAGTAATTTTGAACCTATTATTATGCTTGATAATGTTCAAAAATGGCGTAACATGCATGTACTTGTATATCTTTTATTACAGTCATTTTTAGTCTCGGTTAATTTAGTTCTTTAAGTTCAAAATTGCAATAGCGCCTGTGAAATTATATGAAGTGGTTTGTTTTGTTTTTTTTTTATTCTTATTTTATTAATGTACACATGGTGACGACAAAAAATTATGGACATAGAACAGTTGTACAAGGGCACTACTAATTTCGTACTGAAATATCTTCCAGTAGGCCCGCTGGTGGAAAAGTCAATCGGTGAAACAAACCTAATATATAATATGTATTTTAAAAATTCTCCTTTTGACTACAACAGTTCCGATTTCTCCTGCTTTGAAAGCTTCACTCTTAGTGTCACCGCTCTTGCGAATAATTCAGGTTGTAAAAGATTGGATGGACACAGGGAAAGCAACGTTCGAAACGAAAGTTCGGAACACGGTTCATAAAACACGAAGCAAAAACTTCAATTTGCTCGCTTTGAAATTGCAACTATGTGAACGTCATGGCCCATGACATCGGCTGAGCGTGAGTTTCGTCCGTTTTTGTTCTTCGCTTTGTTCCATATAACATATTTTAAGCTAAATCAAAAACAAATGCAAGTCGCTGTCAGTTACATTATTGTGCAGTGCTAAGCATTTCCTCGCAGTATCACGTCCAGTAGGTTGTATGCGTAAGTTTATCAAATTGTTTGTATGTAGTTCGCCACATTGACTGTAATATAAACCATCTGCAGTCACTACTAGCATTCGTTAGAGTAAGACGGACATTGTCGTGCTACGTCAGACTTTTTGAGTTTTGTTAATACTTCTGCGATTTCCACTTTACCTAATCCCGGTGACGAGAATTAAGGTACCATACAAAATAAACGTTCTTTTAATACAACATAAACGCAAGGAGAATACATATGTAAGTACTCCACATATTTTGATAGTATTACAACTTTCATGTGCTTACTGTACTGGTTTCCTTTATTACAGAGACCACGATCAACCTCACGTGAATGTCAATTTATCATTATAACACAAAGGGTGAAACTGCTTTGCGCAGGGATCAGAGGTTTGATTCTCCTAACTATTCGTATTTTTGTTGACTCATAGTTAGGGGTTCTGTTTAAGCAACTTCGCACGCAACAACCTATCTACAAGATCGATGGCTGGTAGAACATAATTTGGGCAATCAAACTCTCCGACTTAAACATTTTAACAAAACCCTTCCAATGTAGGTCATGTTTGTTTTTGTCGGTTAAAGGTAATTCCTTTTAATGGAATGGGTACATATAAAAATTTTGAAATCATTCATATAGCATTCCACGTCATGGAAATATTAAGCGGATACAATAGGATTTATTTTATACAAAAGCTTCAGAGTGCTTTATAACAAAAAAAAAGAATTATGTTACTTATTACCGAGTGAGTGTTTTATGCCGATCCTCTATCGTATATACCGAATGTTCTAACATCCAGGAGAATTCCGCGAATTATTAAAAGAATACATGAGCAAAATAATGAAAACATCCGCACGCTACTGTAAATTAAAGTTGTGGAATCATTCGCAAGACCAAGAGAAACATAATAAAAAATGTTTACGAAACGATACCCACCCTATCTTGTTTATTGCATATTTAAAAAGGTATTCCTGCCCACTTGAAGTTTGATAAGGCTGCTACACCTGAACATTTCTTGTCGTGCGACTGTCGCGTCTCCCAGTCGCACCCAATTTGCTTATGTAAATACGCAGTTACAGTTCTGTGCTGAATAATTCATTGCTCGATGTGAACGTTTGAGTTCCCTTAGTTTTGAAAATCAACAGAAAACGTAACGCCGTCTACGTAAACACAAAAGAGTCGAAATTATGAAAGTTGCCGTATTGAAGTCCCGCAAATACTGCGGCATCTGTCTGGTCGTAGAATTCTAATTCGTTATTGAAAAGTAGCGAACGGTCCATCTCTAGGTCAGCGTCGATCAGACGAAGAGATCTTACCTAACGAGAATACGATTTATGATCTTTGCATTCAAATTAATACATATTATTGATGTGACTCTCAACCGTTTTGAGGACATATTGTTGGTGCTGTCATATGATCTACTACCAACTTCGAATGCTAACTAGTATTAATTGCCCTTGCATTCCCTAATACTGACGTCCCTACTTTTACGAACTGTCCTATTCCTGCGTGACTGCTGGCTGTTGATTTGCCTCTTTCTTCAAAACAAAAACAAATAGCTAAGAGACAATTAGTAGTAATAGTCACTATTAGTACTATTGACACAGTCCTGTTTGAGGTTGGTTGATTGGTGGTTGGTTGGTTGGTTGGTTGGTTGGTTGGTTGGTTGGTTGGTTGGTTGGTTGGTTGGTTGGTTGGTTGGTTGGTTGTTCATGGGCATGGTTGCAACCACTAGTGTCTTCTGCCAGCTCGTGTTTCACTATTCTAAGAAAAATATACGCTCCATTAGTACTCAAAATATATCAACAATTGTGAACTCTGTAAGATTCTAATACATACATAAACTGTAAAGAAGTAGAGAATATTGCATGTATCGCTTTTGAAATTGAAATAATTATACTACGTATAAAATATACGTACTTGTGAAAGTTTTAAGTAAGGACTGCATCAGTTCACAATCTGATCAAATCCATCATATACATCAATAGACCTTGGGTATATGAATTTATTTAATACTTTTATTGAACTTCCAACAAGAACATCGTGTCCGTTATTAGACTGTGTGTAAAACATCAGTATTATTCGAAGTAAATTCGTTTGACACTAGATATAAATTTTATGGGCGGGAATACAAGTGGAATTGCAGAAGTTTTAAGGGTACTATGAATAAATTTTATGTAGCAAATAGCGAACTTAGATTGCGCAATGAATAAAACAATCACTATTACGCGGAACGTCGGTAACCACACACAATTGAAATCTCTAAACTCAATTCAAATTTCATATTAAAGTTTCGGGGAAGCGGTCGCTTAAGTTTACCTAAACAGATTGGTAACATCATTCGTTTTGAATATTGGCCTCACGTAGACTGAGCCCTTAGGGGGAATAGCAATACGAGCCAAGAAGCTAGAGGAAAATAAAATCGTAGCTATCGCCTCCATAATATCCCCAGACGGGCCGAATATACGAACAGGTATCTTCACTAAATTGGGATTCTAAATAAAATAACCTTAGAAAATGCGTTTTGTATGAAACGAGGTTTCGTTATAAATTGAATTGCTAGGCTGGTTACGCTTAGAAAAAATGTGCTTTTGCCTAAGATTATAAATATAAAGCTATCTAAGGATTTGTAAATTCATCACGAAATAGAAGATCTTGGCGGTTCCATCGGCTTATTTTATTTTTTTGGGAATCATTAAATTGCTTCTTAGAAATTTGTTGCAAATATAATTTGTGAAAAAGTTACCAGCTTCTTCAGAAAACCGCCTTTTATATGTGAATGAAAATAATTTAAATCTCAATTTAAAAGGTCCCTGCGAGACTACATTTCACAATTTGCGATGCTGTTTGTATTTACGCCATTAAATGTTCTCTTCATTTACAAAACTAAGGGAATTTGAACGTTCACGTAGCGCATTGAATTATTTAGGTCAAAACGGAAGCTGCGTATTTACATAAGAAAATTGGATGCGACTGCGAGATGCGACTGTCGCACGACAAGAGGTCATCAAGTGCCAGTCGCATCGACCGTTAAGTACATTTCAGGTACACTGTTTTAAAAATGCAATAAACGGGACGGTGCTCGGTTTTATCGTCACCTTCCCTTGTTTTTCCTTTGTTTTCTAAAACGTCACGCCCAACCCTTTTATACTTTGTACAGTTTAAATTACGAAATTTTATGATTATGTAAAAAATAGATGCTTTTAATGTTTCCTTTACATGTATTTGCCCTGAAATGGTTACCTTTAAATTATTTTCGTGTACTCTTAATTTAAATATCGTTAGAAACAAGAATTACATAACGACGCAATATAGCAATTAAATTAAAATATTACCTGTCAAGTCTTTAATTTTCGTTAACAACAAAACCAAAAACTTCCTACAACATACTTAGCAAGGTTTCCTATTAATAGTTTATTTGGCGCCATTAAAAATGTTGACAATGTATTCGCATAATTACATAGTTAACCACCTAGAAATGTTGTCCTTGATGTTCCACCCCTATTTTATTCCTATAAGGATGTTGAGAAGTAAAAAAAATTGTATGGAGAATCTTATTTCACGGTTTTGTATGCTTACAATGATGCAAATAATGAAATGTAACAACGTGCCAATATCGTCCCCTATGGGGTGTATTAGGGTGACGAAGTCTGTATGGAGAAATCGTGTTCCTTTGAAGGATCAACTTTGAAACTCAGCATGAATATTTCCAAAAACAAATAAGCTATTGTACTACACATGTTGATATAGTAACATTAAAAAAATGTAATAATTTCCAACCTATCCTATTCGAACATAGTATTGATCCTATCCGAACGACAAACGTGTTACTACTCTTAAGCACGTAGATGGTCATTTCTAGCATACTCGTGCAACTGGCAACAACTTCCTGTACACCGAAACACAAATTGTTTAAATAACAATTGCTTGACGGGAGAAACAAGTTTAGCCGTGGCACCGCCCCGGGCGAACTGTATTCATACATGTGCTAGTTATTCCGTCCAGGTATTTTGTTCGATACGTAAAGGGGCTTAAAGAAGATATTTTTTTTTATTATACATATTTTATTCATTTATTCTTTATTGAACGAAAAATAAATTTTAGTGCAAAACGCGGGCTTAATGTTAAATAGCATTTTCTACAAGTCGATCCCAGGTTTGCGCAGAAATGTACAACAACAAAAAACATCATATAATAATACATAATA
This sequence comes from Agara michaeli, assembly GCA_018245675.1. NCBI lineage: Eukaryota > Metazoa > Arthropoda > Insecta > Lepidoptera > Hesperiidae > Agara > Agara michaeli. The sequence goes on along the minus strand of DWDX01002968.1, from coordinate 1,359 downwards.
ATTGTGGTTGAAAGCAAAAAAAAAAAAATGAAACAAAACGATAGAAGTCACAGTAAAAATACAAGAGTAATGTACGTACGAAATAAGTAAGAAATATATAAGGTAGCTGATAAAGATCTGTAGAAATGTATAATAGAAAGTACATCGAAGTAGAAAAAACTAACGTAACATGCAGATAAGATTAGTGAATAGACCAAAAAAAAGTGAACCAAGGTAGTGGGATATGTTAGGAGAGTTCTTTTAAGTTTTGCATGAATAAGGTATTACCTGAACTACAATGTGTACGAAGCTTAAGGAATCATGAAAGCAATCGAATGTAACAAACGTCCGACCAAAATTACACGGTATAAATGACAAGCATTTTTCTACATCAAAGGATGAATTCTACTGATGTTTTAAGTGTTTTTCTGTTCAATTTCGGTACGGAACAGTAAAAACGTAAGCAAGTTGTTGAACCGCGACACTGGCGTGTCTGCGGCGGATATGGCGTACGTCTCATGAATGTATATGAACAACATAAAAACTCCTAAATTGGTTTCGTGAGCAATCGCAGCGATTTTTGTTTCTAACGTTTTATTGTCATTGTGCTTGTTTTGTCTACTAAGGCCGAAGACTCGTATGATACGTTCAAAACTTAACTCATACTAACGTATAGACTAGCCTCTTGGTACCAGTGAAAAACCCTGACTGCTTACCCGGGGATTGTGGATTCGCTTCTCATCTAAGGCAAAATGTGTCATGTGTACATTTGTTTTTTCTGTGCCTGGGTGTAATATACAGATATTTCTGTATAAGTATTAGTGTGTATATTATGTAGTTTGTCAGTTATCTGGTCACCATAGTACCGACTGGCATCTGATGCTCTATCTAGTTTGGCATCAGATGGCCGTGAGTATATTGTATTCTCAGTATAGGTAGGTACTAACTTATATTCTATTGGTCCCATTATCAATTTATTTTCAACCTTTTTTCGTTTTACTATTGGACATAGCCCGTCTCATACTAAAAAGGTAAGGGCATATACCTCAGTGGTATGGTTTAGTGGACTAATCTTAGAAAGCATCGAGAACTATATGATTTTCTCACGATGTTTTCCTTAACTTAATAGCAAGTGATGTTTGTTTTCAATTTATAAAACGCACGCAGCTATATCAAGTCAGAGAGGAGTTCCAGGTTAGAATCCTAGGCCCTCAATATGAGACACTGAATCCTTAATATTGTAATGTTATGTTATTAAAATTTAAAAATGAGAAAGGGAATGCTCCGCTGGTTCGGACATGTAGAAAGAATGGATGATGAAAGAATGACAAAACAGATATACAATGCGAGTGTTGATGGATGTAGGCGCCGAGGGAGACC
>DWDX01002967.1:0-14026 GCA_018245675.1 Agara michaeli | reverse complement strand
TAGCAGAGAAATACTGTTATTTTTGAGGTTTCTAATGTGATGTCGTAAATAATTACATTTTTTGCGGCGGGGGCGGACGAAGTCGCGGGCAAAAGCTAGTTACTATTATAAATGGGAAAGTGTGTTTGTTTGTTTGTCCTTCTTTCACGTCAACGCGGAGCAACGGATCGAAGTCATTTTTGATGTGGAAATAGTTGCAAGGGTTGGAAAGTGACATAGGCTAATCTTTTTCGCGGGAAAATTTTTGAGAGGAAAACACTTTTTAATCAAATAAGCACTATAAATGGCGTTACGGGGGAAATTATGGTGTGACGTGTGAACATCGCGCAGGCGAAACCGCCGGTTACAGCTACTTGTATAACATAATGTTACAAACAAGTTTCAAAAAAAATCGCTAAACTCACTATTTACGAATCTATTTAAAATCACAATTTCGAAAAACTGTAAATATACAAGCTAAAAGATCTTCCCAACCAATGAACGTATGAGAACGATGACGGACTTATGGAAAACAAAAGTTAAAGATGGCCGCCAAACACACCTGCCAAATTGCACTAACATCCGCCAGATGGAAGGAAATGCGTCTAAGAGGGTTGTATAGTACAAAACATGTTATTGGAATTAATGGAATTCAATAATAGCATGGTGAGAAAAGAATAAGGAATAGTGCAATTTGATTATACAAACTTCCTGACCGACAATGAATAGTTAGGAGTATGAAGATTATCGTCGTAGAAATTATTAGGTATATTAAATTAAAAACGCAATCGTATATTAATTGATAAACAGTAACCATAAGCATATATGGATTTTAATTTGAACTTTTTATTATGATACCCCCAAAATGTAAGAACCGAAACATCCAGTTAAACGATTAGCACTACGCTATAGGTTAAGCGGTGCTTTTAGCACAAATCGGATTACGTCAAGTTCGGCAGCAATGTCAAAAGTTCAAACCATTGACGAAGGGTCATAACTAATCCACCCAAAGGGGAAACCCGAATAAAAACGATTGCGTTAAAACGAAAAAGGGTAGGGAGCAACAACCTGTGTAATTACTACCGAATGAGGTAACGCGATCGCGCGACAGTCAGAAGACTTTCAAATCCTCCAGCGTTTCGGAGAACACGACAAATTCACGTGACTCACTTCACCCACCTGTCGCTATACGCCAGATCGATAAAGCAGGAAAGGTCATTGTCATTGCAATAGAAAGAGAACGACATAATATAGCGCTAAATGATGAACAAATAAAACTAACAGAGGAAGCATAGAAATACACGTGATAGCTTTTTAATATCTTGACCCATTTCACAATTGCGATAAGCTTGCCTCGCAAGCAAAGTGGGTCGTAATTGGAAACTGCACAAATGAAGCCCACGGGATTCCAAGAAAGAAATCTACGATATTTCCTATAGAAACCGGAATAGCACCTTCGCACGAGAAGTAAAAAGCTTTAATGATCCATTACGTGCCGTGGATGAACGCGAGAAGTATGGAGGTGGTAACGAGGCGTCGATGTACAGGAAGTCCAAGATTGCGTAACCAGCCGTGAGCAATGAACGCAGGCCAATGACCGTTCACAAAAACTACCCGGTGAAGTATGCTGATGTCGATTTGGTACTGACACGGCTCATAGAGTAGATATTGTGTAGATAGTCATTTTGCATATTTGTTAGTTTTTCATGTTTATTTGTGTGATGTATTCGCGAGGTTACTTCGATTTCCAAATGCAGAAAAACAAATGGCATTAGTATTGAAAATTTGAAATTGTGAATTTGCAAAAGCAGTAATCAAAAAAGAATACCAGTTTGGTATTTCCATGCAAAGGCAGTGCGAGCGAGTTATGACTGTTTTTAGAATAGAAACAATACGTGTTATGACTGTTTTAAGAGAGATAAATACGTGTTTTGACTGTTTTAGAGATACAAAAACTGCGGGTTACGACCGTTTCGAGAAGGACGGATTCCGGCAAGATTTTTGCGGCACGCTTATCTATGACGTTGGAGATGAAACAGGAAAACAGGTCATTAGAACTGAATAAACATAGAGACGTTGATTGATCGCCGCACCTCGAGATAGGTAAACATACGTCTCGGAAATGGTGCAGCCCTGTTTAAGCAAACTAAGATAAATTTGAGCAATTTACAAACGAAAGAGTACATCTGTTACGGGGAAAAATACGCGACTCTTTTGGGAAATCTAAATCCCATAAGCCTTTAAAAAGTCTTTCGAGTCATTGCTAAGTTTCCCATACTCTATGAATTGTCTCTAATAGCAAAATATGTATTTTTTTTTTAAATAATATTTTGGAACAAATCACAAATGATCAGAAGCGTTCATCACATAAATATTTGCGCTAAATGGAAATCGAATCCACGACCGTTCCGTTACGTTTCAGGATCACAAGCAATTTGATGAACCATAAGAAATGGGGCAGATAATAATACATTATGAATGAAATCTGAAAATCAAAATTGTAATACACTCTGATATTGTCACGTCCAACACTGGAAGTGCGTTCCGTGCACGCATCACGCGGCTCGGCTGACGATTGCTTAACATTGTACCAAAAAGCAAACAGTGCGTGATTTTTGGCAACAAAGCTTATCAAAAATTACCTTTAGCAGGGCCACGAGTGATGTGACATTCGTAATTCGTCAATTGATGACAACAACGTTAAGAATTTGTTATTGCAATTTGCGATGTAGTCCAACGTTAGAATAATAATAATAATAATAATAATCGTCGGACAAGTTAACACCACGCCAGCTGATCCTATACTACGCAAAAACTGTCCTAGTCGATATCGTGCATAAATTTCAAAGTTAACACTAACACTAATAATTTGACACTCAGATCAATAATATTCGTACTCGTCACACAGACATTTGTCCTGGGTGGGAATCGAACCCAAATCCTCAGCGGTGACTCATTAACCACTAAGCGAATGAGCCACTCAGGCCAGTCAATCGCCAGACCATAAACATAACGTTCAAATATCTAGAATCGCACTTACTATCAGTAAAACTTAGCGCACGTGCTAGTCACAAAAGGAGTTTTTTTTGTTCAATTATTTTTATTCCACTACTGAACACTGGGTCTCCGCTCGGCCGTACGGGAGTCCGGATTCATACAATTCTTAGAACATTATGGAGAAAGGCAGCAACTAATGCAACTCATAATGATGGGAAAACATGCTAAGCTTTGGCCCCTACGTGTTTGACAGACACGGTATTTCTAAAATCATTTGCCTACCAGTCAATATTCCAATTACTAGAGGAGCGATGCTCTTTTTAATGCTAAAATTAGTTGATAAAAGTCTTTCATATATAAATAACCAACCTGTTTCCAACATCCTTTACAACCATTAAAATATAAGGTAACTTAATTGGCTCATACGTTCAATTGCGACAACGAAACGCATTTATCGCATTATTAAACAACTAATTGGAGTCACAAATTAATTAGACACACATATAACAGAGTGGCAATAATGAGGTTAGATATTTCTGGAACAATACATTTAATCACACATAAAGACCAACCAATCTTAATCATACGCAATTCGAAACACGAACGAAACAGGTTATGAGACATAACCTTATCAAAACTTTCAAAACAGCTATTAGTTTCCGATTGTAACTGGAACGTAGCATTGAAGGTAGCTTTGAATGTTGAACAATCCGTATGAAATCGCTTCAAGAAAAAAACAAATAACCTCACAACCACGACGTTGGTAATATCCGTTCAAATAGAAATGATTCGAACCAACCAAGCAACGTGAATTACTATCATTGCAATTCAAATGCAGGAATTGGCCGAACGGGGACGCGAAGACGTCGGCCGTCAAGACGTTGCGGGCGTATTACGGAGGCGGCTCACGGTAGCAGATTCCCAGAGGTGGATTTGTATTCTGTGGCGCACGTCGATTGTGAATCTCTCCGTCCCCTTCGATCCTTGTACGGAAGAAAGGGATAGACACGCGCAACGGATATTAGAAATTCCACGTGCCATGTATGCAGTTTAGACTTTTGTACGAATATAATATAAAACGTCTATAAAGGAAATATGGTGAAAGGATTTGTATACCAGGAGACAATACCTGTTCGGCTATAGCAATGAATAAAAAATTCTTGGGCAACTGACATTTTGTGTGATGTTATGTAATATGATAAATGTATAGATGGAATTATTATAATGATCACTCAGCTTTCTGGAAAGCTGGCTTTTAAACGTTTACGAAAAAGACTAGTGACGATGGGATGCGCACTCCGTTAGGGACATAAGTGACTTTGCGACAGTAAAAGTACATTATGCTAAAGGGTGCTCATGAGTTCTCAGACAGACTGAACACATATGCCGCTTTAATGTACAAACGTACGCCCTTTCATCCGAATTTTGAATGGATTAAACGGAAATAGGTTTCAGTCATCGGTCTCAGAGGTATTAATTATGTCTTTAGCCAGAAACAGTTTTCCAGTTGAAAGGATGTCTTTATTTTTTTATTGCTAATAGTCAAGCCATTATCAATTGCCTGATGAATAGGGACGACGCAGGCTGCGGGGTGGAACCCTTGCCAACCAAATGCTTATTAATTCAAGCTTTGAAAAATCTCAGATTTCACTTTGGTTTACATTTCCTAACATTACGTATCGGAAATAATACTCAACATTTTTTAACCCAACACTTAATGTTGGAATATCTTATCACTTCAAACCTGAATAAGATGAAATAGCAACCCTCAACAATCAGTATAAAATTAGGCATAAAGACAGTATCAAAGAAAATGATTGTTATATTAAAACACTTTCGGATCACCATCACATCAAAATACCTGCTTAAGACGTGATTGTAGACTTAGCATCTATTGTGACAAAACAAAAAAATCAAAACGAAAACAGATCAATTCACTATACTTTCTAAAAATTGTGCAATACACAAAAAGTCTTAGCGGCTCTTTCACTTTTCGTCGCTCTATTGGAAATTAATGTAGCGGAAAATATAAATTTTTCCGTGCCAGACGTTTCGTATAACAATATTCAAGAGAAACAAACACCGAATGTAAATTGTGAAACGGGACAAAAAGCCACCGGTCCACACGGACGACGGCCGTGTGAACGCAGTCGCTAACGACGAAACGTATTAAAGCGTGAACTGCATACGTGTTTATTGCGTTACGTACATCGGATCTGCTGATGTAATTACGTTAGCTACACTGCACGTGAGGACGCACGTTGAATCGCCGTCATCAAACATCGATTTGCCTAAATTAAAGCACTTTCAAGTCACGACGTTGAAATCTATATCTGTGGAATAAACGAAATGGGATGAGAGTATGCAACAGAGCAAGTGTTACTATTTTCAACTCACCTTTTCGTGCCTGATCAGGTAGCTGATGATGACATCCATCTTCTTCTCCTTCTCTTCCGCGTGACAGATGCCGATGTTGAGGCCCATCACGATGGTGCGCAGCAGGCCGCCCTCGAAAGCATCCCATAGATACTTGGGCGTGTAGCACATTATAGCCTGAGACAAGACGAATACTATTAAGTATTATAAATGAAACAGCTAATACAGCCGGGGTTTATAATTGAAAGCAATAATAACATTACCACATATTCAGAATCAGATGAGCTATGTTTTCAGCTCACAAAACAATTTCGGAAATGCCCATTATCCACCTAAATAAATCATAACGGCGTAACACAGCCGAGTTCACTATACTCATTGCCATCGATTCCAAATAAGGTGACGCTTGAGAATGAGGTCATCAACTTTACAGTTTAAAAACCATTAACGGTGGTATAGATCCATTTTTACATTTAAACTATACGTCCATTGAATTACTCAGCGCGTATGGAATACTATCACATAAATTCACATGTACAGGATACTAAATCACGAACAAACTTTTTAAAATGTTTGTCTGTCTGTATGTCTCTCTTTCTGTTTGTCCGCGCTAATCTCGGGAACGGCTGGACCTATTTAAATGGGACTTTCACGTGAAGATAGAAAAGGTTATCGGGCGACATAACGACTACTTTTTATCCCGAAATTCCCACAGGATCGTGATTTACGCGGGCAACGCGGCGGGGCGCAACTCGTAGTTGATAAAGCTATACAATTTTAGATAAACGTTTCCATGTTATTCCATGGTCCACTGCTGAACTGGGTCTCTTCTCATAGTGAGAGGGATTCAGGCCATAGTCTACCACGTTGGCCAAGTGCGGATTGTTAGACTTCACACATCTCAGCAAATATTATATGCTTTAATAACATCTCTAAGCATAGCGAGTATATTTGGCGAGTTAACACATCCATAACCAATGTAGAGGACACTACGTCTGGCCTTTAGTTCAGCTAGGTACCGTTAGGGTACACGGCACGAATGCCGAACGCCGACTGTTAACACCGGAGTACGTCGACATATATCCAGTTCGTGATCGCGTCGTTAGCGTATTGCGTTGCTCATGAAAGTAAAATGGAAGCCGTTAACATTGAAGTGACCCCAATTTCAAACGACGAACATCTTCAATCGAATGACAAATCACACAATTTTTTGAAAACAACGTTGGTATAAAATGGAAACCGGTTTATACAGTTTCATTGATTCCGTTTACTTCCAATTCCATAACTATACAAACGGGACAATTATATATTTTTTTATAAATTAACTACACTCCTCTGCCTACCCCTTAAGAGGATTACAGGCGTGATGTTACGTATAAATTAACTATAGTATCGAATACATTTGAGAAGAAATACCAACGTAAAATCTTAGTCGCTTCATTGGGTAATGGTTTAAAGAGTCGATTAAAAAACTTCATATCATGTATTTATGGCGGAAGGACTTTAAAAGTATTGAAATATGTTATCAGGCCTACATTTTCAACCTAGTTCTACAATTAACGTGAAGCATCACGGCTTGGTTACAGTAATTCCCGCATTTTAATTATGTATAAAACATTTAATTAAAACAATTTCATTATCAAACAGGAAATAATATCATACGCTATCTAAACCACTAATGAATGCTTAAAATTATCCAGTGTGAAAAATGCATGTGCCTCTAAATAATGACGGAGGTTACAATAAATATTCATACAGCCTTCTAACAGTGAAACTAGAAAACAAACATTACAATAGCAACAGAGACAAGCAAGCGACCGCGCTTCTCAGCCCATCGCTGCGTAAATAACAATGCGTTGATATCTTTATAATAATTATATTAATGACTTTTGACAAAAATATTCCATTTCACGTCGCCATCAATGACAAGTGAACTCTGACAGAAACATCAACACGTTGACAAATGAAATCCACGCGATCCATTGAAAGAGTGGATTCGGTTTGTCATTATCCGTTAACGTTGGCTTTAAAACTTTTGGGATACCACAGGGAAGCATATTGGGTACTGTGTTCTTTCAAATACGAAATAAACGAAATTGCGTTTTATTTATAACAAATACGCTTCCATAATTAGCCTAGAGATCGTACTGAATCCTGTTTATGGTCAGTTTGAGAAACATTACGGACCTTATAACAATGTATCTATATCTGAGTGGCAGAGAATAGTCGGTCTTATACTCAATGAAATCAATATTACACCTTACACTGAATATACGCAAAGCGTATTTGCATTACAATAATTGACTTTTGATGGTGTCTGCTAAATTTTAGTGCAATCGTGCTAAAACTACGGCAATTTATCGATTGTCCAATCGTGACTTGATGATGAGATAAATTATCATGCAGCATATTTCATTCCTATCAAGCTCAACCCAGGAAACGTGGAGACAGAAGAGCATCTTGTTAAGATGGCTTACACTCTCTCACTGCACCGTTTTGTCGCTTCTGTCACTGCTGTTAATTTGCTCTAACGAATGTTAACAAGTAATCATTTAACAGTGACAATTTATACCAATGAATCTCGCCTGGGCGTGGAAATTAATGACTCAGATGCATAACTTTGATTACATGGAACTCGTGAATCAGGCTGCACACGGAACCGAAGAAACTAAAAAACCTGAGTCAAAGATCATTGTCGATAGGTAAATAAAGAAGTAAATACGATATAGCCTTATTCATAATATTCGAAATGGCAAGTCACCAAAATTTACATATCTATGAATTTGTTTATATGTGAATTTCTTGTAAAATTTTGCGCATTACCGTTCCTATAGATAAGAATAGAATATCAATCACAAAGAAAACCCGAATGGTCTTAAAGAGGATATTAACGAAGCAAACCCAATTTTAATGAAATTAGACTTCCACTGACAAACAAAAAATTCACACGCATCAAGACACGGATACTAATAGAATAACATCATAGTAAATGAAATAACTAAAACGTGCAGAGTAGACAGTGTTCGTTCAATAGATTATATCGAACGTAAGAAGACACTTCCAGTACAAACAAAATATAATCTCCATAGATATAACATAACATACCCGCTACACGAGCCTCAACACAACGTTGACATAGCGACATCTTGATTTAATAACATAACGCTCAATACGAGAACACTTGATCCAAAGGTAACTGGCAATAAACGCGCACACACACATAGATAGGGTTACCTGACAGCATGAATTATACTGATATGACCTGAATTTTAATTCTCGGTCACGGAAACATAGTCAAACTATTGGAATAACAATAATGAAGAGAAGAGGTTTAGTGACAAAATGCAACTAAAGAACGCAGTGCATAATTTGAAAATGTCACTTTTACATATCACATGCGCATTGAGACACATTGAGATGAAAGGTCACGTTTAGAAAGGTCAGGGATCATTTGAGGAAATGTCGTCGTTTCATCTGGCAACCCTGCGCAGAAATCACACCGATCGTCTTTATAGCCGCCGCGTATGTAAATATTTGTGTGTTACGTCTGGAGTGATGTTATTTTGGAATCGACGAAGCCTTAAAGCGACGCCGACCAACTTCAACATAATGAGTATCAAGTTACAGTCAAACACACGCGATGGTGTGTGAGTGAAACAAACGAAGGGTATAGTTTAACGTCTAGTCTCGTAGGATAAGTTACAAAAATAAATATGTCCATCGCACAATTAGTTTGTCCTGGGTGAGAATCGAACCCACGACCTCCGGTAATGCAGTCAGGGTCTCTAACCACTCGACCACGAGCCAAATAATCCCAATTTATATACGAGTATGTATTTGTAAAAATATAATAGAATATGTACGTTTATTTGCAGAATATGGGTACAGATAGAGATAGAAACGCCAGCCAGTACAACTGTAATATTACAGACCTGGAAGAACAGCACGAAGCACACCCACTGATAGTACGTGTAGTACTTCTTGTCCTGCGAGCTGTCGTATTCGTTCATGACGCCAGGGTGCGCCACGTCCCTCCCCACCTGAAACGAATCATCACTATTATAAATCACATTCGTGAAATAACAGGCAGAAAGCGGCATCTACAATGTTAAACTTGAGATTAGAAATACAGCTGGTAATATCGGCTAGTTCAGTAACATTGGTAACAATAATAATAATAATAATTAGGGCAATTTCACACACGGCGATCTGACACCAAATTAGACAATTAAACGCGTGTATTATGATAACCGCGCAAACGATAAATTTGAAAATTTGGAATAAAACCGTGAGACAATATTTCCAGTTATTACGTAACAGCCGCGTAAGATAAATGTTACGTCGGAGTTACGTAGCGAGCACGCCCCCAACGGATGATTAATCGCGTTCACAGAGAAGATCCCACTAGCAGGACGTTACTCACGGCGATTCCGTTAATCACCGTATGCATGACACCGCAGAAGATACGAATAGAGGAAACAGGTGATCGTTGTGAGAGAGGAAATCTGAATTAGGGAGAATAAATTGTTTTATTAATAATAGCCATTGCCTGCAACTTCGTCCGCGTGGATTTGGCTTGTGTTACTTGTATGGAGACCCCTAGGGGTATTTTTTTTAGTTTTTATTCAATGTAAAGAATTAAACTCTTCTACAGTTTTATTATATGTAAATAAATATGTAAATCAATCTTCCCCACACTGCTCCCGTTCATACCAATTAAAAAAGGCGTCGTTGGCCTCGACGAGGCTCGATCCAATCAAAACTAGTATCAATAACGACGACCACTTTCAACAGAGGCATCCAATTGCCACTCCATTCGCATATAATGCACCGCAGCACGTGACGCTGGTAGAGGAAGTGGGCAGTTAGCCGCTCGCCCGCACCGCTCAATTGGCGGCGACGCTCGAACGACGAACGGAGATTTGCGCCATTGTACGCGACGCCCAGATTGCTTCGACCCCAAACGAATGACGGACTCGTTCGTAATAGGTCCCATCCGATACTGTACCACGCAGCGCTTTATTAGAATGCAATACAAGTAATAGACGAAACAAGTGTATACAAAAGGCGGTATTATCACTTGAAGCGGTCTCAACCAGACAAACTTTGGGTGGTTCATAAAAATAGAAGACATAAGGACGAGAAAGGGTAGATGTATTCATACGTGAAGACAAAACTGTACCCCTTTGAAGTGTATTAGCGAGTGTAGTATAAGGCACGCATATCTGATTTGACAAATTTACGCGTGTTCTTGAAACCAAATATCATTCGCTGTAACGTTTAAAGAAGCCATGAACCATCTACACACATTACATTGGCTCATAATGTTCTGTAAGTCTATATTCCCGCATTTGGTCAGACCCTAAAGCTTCTTATCCGGAGAAAACTCGCGTCCAATAGTGGAACAGAAACAAAAAAGAAATTGGATCAATGGAAAAATGGAGCGCCAGCATCAGGTGTTACAAAGACATCTCATAGGAGTTTAACGTAGGAAAAGTTGGACAGTGACGTTTGGAGAACGAAAAGCCGCACAATTAACAATCGATTGACCCTATCGGCCAACTAACCGCAAAGCAGTGCGATGCAAATTACACCAAGCGTCCGACGACACCGCGCTAATTGTCCAGCGGTTCAATTTAGAGTTTACAGACACAATGACTCAATGGTATTACGGAAAATTTATTATAACCATAATATTAGCATTTACGTTATTCGTTACCGTTACCGTTACCGAAGAAAGAAAAACTAGAGATATTTAAAATAATTAAACAAAAAAGCAATATTGGTACATAGATAGCAGTATGATGATAAAAAAATGCCGTCTCAACCTATGCTGTGGTAAGTGGTGAGCCACAGCCATTGATTTTCAGTCATTTGTAAGTCACGCAGCCCGACCGAATGACAAGTTCCTTTTTGTTTCGAAAATCACTAAGGTCCAAGGACAAGCTAGAAATAAGGATGTGAATAATAAAGGAACCGAGGAGAGTTCGTCGTCGACCCGCGACTACAATGACAACTGATAACAAAGAACACAGAACTGCTAATAGCTCGTCCCTGGCCGCTAGCCAAAACACCTATACAAAAGAGGGATGGCAACAAAGATGTTTCAGAGAAATTCAATCGGAATAATTAAGGAAAAGAGACAATAATGTTTAATTTCCATTTAGAGAATTCATTGAAATGTAATTTTTTGCATGAAACGGCGTATAGTTGCTGCACTTTTTTTCCGAATCAGGCTAAAACTATTAGCCATCACAGGATCAATAACAAAAAAACATTATATCTTACAGAGAGAAATCTAAAAAAGGTCTACCCTCACAATTAAAAATTAGTAAGTTATTAGGATACCCTTTGCATAAATAAATTTAGTTATAGAGATAACACATGATTCAACTCACCTCTCTAGCAAAAGCATCTGGCATTGTGAAGGTCGATGTGATCCAGCAGAACGTGTTCACCACGTTGACGGGCAGGCCGCCGCCCACGATGCACTGGATCGGCTGCCCGACGTACTGGGTCGCCGTGATTATCAACGAGCAGGTGAGCAGCAGCACCGTCGTGAACACGTTGTGGAGACGGAACACGGCATTGTCGATCTTGATCGGCTGGTACTTGAAGTACACGCTCAACCCTCCCAGCAACTTGAACATCTTCGCTTTTCTTCTTTGCGTCTATTTCGCTATATCATCGTTCGTTTCGCTTCACGGAATGTGCGTTTCGCTTATACTACTAAAAATCAGTCTTGTCTTAATTGAATTCGAGATATCTCGGAGATGTCCGTTGCGACATTAAATTATTGTCGAGATTCAGACTGGCGCCTGCAACAATGGAGAATATTTTCAGTACATTCATGAATAAATTCATCTTTATACGCATATGTACATTTGTATAAATAGGTTTTTTGTCTTTGCGACGTATGACAGGCGTTTGACTACAAAGCTCATATGATGATGTGTACGGAGCATTTCTAAAATGTAGCACATTTGACTAAAAAGTGCCTATTCACTTTTATTCCCAATAATCCCAAATTATAGGAACGTTACAGGAAAAATAAAGATTTGGAGGGAGTTCCACTCGTAGGCTGTCTGCATCAAAAACGATTTGGCGAAAAGTGCTGATGGAATTATGATAATTCGTATAAATAGATATAAAGCCCAACTTCACAGAACCGAAGCGATTAATACTCATAAAGATCATAAACTAATATCAAAAGTAAATTGAACATGATGGAAAACTACCTATAGGTACAAACAGACGCATACGACCGTAAAACTGAACGTACTAAAACTTTAACAGACACATGCGATACGTATCCAATTCGCTTTGAATAACCTTCCAAACTGGACACTGCAAATCTATATATCGGGCCTTTATAAACCTTTAAAATGAATGAAATATCAGACCATTTATGGCTCGCGAGAACATTTTATAGCGATTGGTACGCCGCAGATAGCAATGTACTTGTAATAGCGAATTGGTTACGGGACGTGATACCGTTAGAACGTTATAGATCTCCGGGAATGGGACAATGTTCTGAAGTATGTACGATTTAATGGATTACAAAATTACCCTTCTCATTCTGAGAGTCGTGTCCAGCGGTAAATAAGGTTGAAGACGATAATGCAGTAGATGTCTTTTTAAATACATTATAGCCTACTCTAGAGGTTAGTCGTTGTTTCATTAGACTTCGTTCGAATAAAACAAAATCCCATAGAGACCGCAGTCGGTACGAATCATTGTCGCCGCCGCGTCGTTCCAACAAGTGTCCGCCTTCAATTGCAAGCGGTTGTGCAAACAGCAATCTGTTACTCAATAGTCGATTGTTCCATCGCCGTTCGCCACGCGATGTTATGGGTTACTGGATCTTGGTCGTCACGTGAGAATGCTTTCCATTATCTTTTTATATACATAACGCATCCGTTCTGAGCCATCAGTACCTAGTGTGTATTTTTTTATGAAAATAAGTAATATTCTTCTTAACTTTTTCAAATCAAGCTCATTTACCAAACATAATATTGCAAATTTTAGATAACTCAACTCACTTAGAGAATATTGAGACAGGTGACAAGATATCATCGGAAATAAATCATCATCATCCTATTAAAAATGCTTGAGAATACGTTAGACGAAATTCATTTAATATCTAAAATGTCGACGCCAGAAATTCAAAAGTTCAAATATTGTTATTTCACCGTTATCGCGTGTATGGAAAAACTAATGAGAACACAAAAACAACCGGAACAATAACAAAAACAACTCTCGATCTAACACGAATAGAAAAATCGAGGTAAAAGCCACCGAAACAGGTACCGATGTCGATCAAAGTGAAAAATCTCTGTTTAGAGCACAAAAGGCAGCCGCCATTGAAGCGGTTGTGTTGAAAAAGGTGGCGTGTATTTCTTTGCTAAAAATATCAATTGCACAAGACGAGGCAAAAAGCGTGTCAACCGTTGTCTTGCGGCGGTCGGTAATAAAATAACTACTGTAACAGTGGCGCAGCTTCCAGATTAGGCACGTCTTGGCTGCTGACTTTCTTAGTTGTGCAAAAGTAACACTTATACTACAGAGACATACGTAACATCCCGCCTGTAATCCCTTAAGGGGTAGGCAGAGGAGTGTAGTACACCCCCACAATTCACCAGTTACGTTTAAGTCCCATAATGGAATAGGTGGT
>DWDX01002966.1:0-14026 GCA_018245675.1 Agara michaeli | reverse complement strand
GTAGTACACCCCCACAAATTTATTATTTTACAAATTAGGTATATAATTAGATAAAATGATGATTTATACAAATTTATTTTCTGTGATCATAATAAAATGTAAAATAAAGGAAACATGATATGGCAGAATGCATCATCGAGTCCGGTCATTATTAAAAAAAGTACCTGACTCGAATACAAACTGGTAACAAAAATATCATGCTTAAAATAAAATATGTAAAACTCTAGATGCACAGCGTTTTGTGACTAGAATTTATTTCGCCTTGATATTTAGTGGTTGTGTAACATTTAGACGATTTTCGGCTTTTGGCTAGAATACTGACCTCGTCCGCCCTTAGCGGCCAATACTTTGTCTATTTATTAAATTTGTTTGCGTGCTGATGATCATAAATAACGTGATGAAAAATCTAATCATTGAATAAATCGTTATGCTGTTCAATACTATGATTAAGGTTCCAAATAACATTTTAGGGTCCCTAATTAGCTCTTCCGTTTGTATTATCTTTCAGACAAGATAGCAGCTAAGTAAAATCGCCCGCTCTTACTTCACGTGACCCCGACAATGTAAGATTAATGTGTGCAATCTAAAAAAAACAACTCCATTAATATAAACCTACTGATATAAATATATAGACTAGTCTTGACACTTGATCTAAGTAGTAATACCATGATAAACAGAAAATCGTGTTGCATTCTGAACACGAATCTAATGTTTATGATACCCGTTCTGTGTTATTATGTAAAAATTAGCTCAATTACCTTACCTCAATTGCCACTGTGACATTGATATACATACAGTTCTTGACATCAATTAGTATATCATATCGCTTATATAAAAATTAACTTAACAATATACAAGCTGTAAGTATTCCCTATAACATACTTCTTCGACAAAAAAAATAAGTGCAGTCGAGGGGATTCAATGCGTGGATATCTCATATGCACCGAACCCTTTTTTGTTTATAATAACCCTTTCACTTCTCATATACATACGTTTCAAAATATTTTAGATACACCACAAAATACCTCAACATGCTTCACAACATCCCCATCCCCGATCTACACCCTTACCAAAAACACCAAAACGCTTGATGATAAGCTTAGCCTCATTCCACACAATGTGAACAATCTTAATATACGATTAGTCCTTTTGAAGATTGATACTAATCCAATTTTGTCGTTTTGTATTCTTGACATGTAATTTGTAATATAGTTTGACATGTACGAAACTAATCCCGAGTAATGTAACCCACCTACGCTGTAATTTTCTTAATGATTTACAATAACGCCTATACTCTAATTAACTATGTTGAAACAGCGGGTATCTATTGTCGTGTATCAACTGAATTGTATCTACTGAATTAGGTGATAATGACATTCCAAATCCATGCTGACTTCAATTATAGCAAGCGCTATTTAATGTAAAAACGAATATAACTTGTTATAGTCACAGAAGCATGCCAAGCCCTGAACGTTCGGAATGATAAGTACTAAACTCTGGAAAAGCGTCTACAGCACAGAAGGGATGCTCCTATCACCGACGGTAAAGTTCAAGCAAAGATTGAAAGTGTGAAAAGTAAGTTATTACTCGCGAATGAAACAAAATGTAGCTAAAAATAACAAAATAAAATTACTTTCAAAACAACAGGTCTGTTTAGACACTTACTAATTTATGAAACTAACGATAAAATCCAAACCACTAATATAACAAAAAGAAAATAATCTAATAATTTTCAGTTTGTAACTATGCCGACATTCATTACTTACATAATTTGTAAATTACGAATATTAAAGCTCATATTAATACATTATTTTGGAACGTGGCAACCCTAGTGTAATAAAACTCATAATTAATCTTAGTAACCATCTCAATTATCATACAAATCGCCGAATTGGGTAAGAGTTGTGGCCGACATTCTTTATAACACTGGTTCCCACGATTACAATACAACGAAGATGTAATATTGCAAAAAATAACTGCTTTAATTTAATGAAACTTACTTGGACATATATGCTTACTGCCACCAGAAAATGCTAGTTTAAGTTAGGCAACACAGTTTGTTAATGAAACCAGAGCATTCCCTTGAATATAATCAAAATATTTACATTTCGTTAACAGGTTGTGATAATAATCAAATTCACTAACCCGCAACCATACTGCCACCTGCAACAATCCGCACCCGCAACTCTAATAATCCACACTCGTATCTCCGACATTATGAAATCTCATTTACGATGTTCCATACCTCAATCATCAACAATCCAAAATGGCATCTCCAACATTCCGAACCCTCACCTGGCATAATCCATAGCTATATTTGTAACAATCCATACCCGTAACTCCAGCAATCCCTCATTTCTTTGACTTGGAACTTATTGTCTGCATCAATTAAACACAAAAAATTCACGTCCAACAGGCAATAGGAACTACAATCTACATAATGGTAAATCACAGCTGCATACATACATAAGATATACATACTTATATATTCATCGGATGACTTGCCCAACACAGACTGAGTACAGCTATCTAAAAATGACCATGGACTGTTAAATTTTCGACAACTTGAAACGAACAATTAAATTCGACACACATTGTTAATTGAATACTTGTTTATAATTCTAACGTGCACTTAACATTATTATCTTAAGTTGCAAAAACTCCAAACGTACTCGCCTGAGCTATTATTATAAGTGGATATAATTATTTCTGTAAAAAAACAAAAAATAACCGTTTAATAATGTTCGATATTGATGAATAGGGTTTCTATATATATTTAGAGGTCAAGATGGACTTAGCTCACTCTCCCCTCTCTCCGATACCTCTTTACCCTTTCTTTGTCGTAGACTCTACTTTTGACAGGGTTTTTTAATAAATTAAATGGTATGGTGGCATAATGGTGCTAGAGCTAACTGTAAGGAAACTCCAGAGTTCTTCATAATGGTCTCTGAAGCAAACCTATGCCCTTGACCAATGTCAGTGGATATGCCGACAGCAACATTGGCCTTAACCTTTCTAACTCTGAGAGGAGACTGGTGTCTAAGATATTTCATGACGGACACTTTTATAAATCTATATCTACAATAAAACTTAAATCAACCGTATCTATAAATTATCCTAACCTGTTCTGACCAAAATATATTAGCCACATTGAATTTATTTGTAAAAAACCAATCCGGTAAAAACCTTTAAAAGTGTCATAAATATTAACTTTATGGACATTTTATTGACAACACAAGCAGATGGTAGAGTTGAGAAAATCCCAAAATTTTGAAATAACCTCTCCATACAAAAGAGCATTGTATGTTTCGAATATGATAGAAAATCACTTGTGATAAATCATCAATCAGCTTCTGTTTTTGAATGTTTTGAATTTGCAATCAAAATTTCACTTGGTTGTATACGAAAGGTATACAAAAGCCTTGCTCAAAAATTGGCAATAAATTCTATAACTAGATCAGATCCACTGCAAATACCGTTAAGCGAATACGGCGTAAAATTTAACAATGTTACAAAATAGTGACTTAAAGTTCCCTTGAAAAATATGTAGCGAAGAAATTTTAACACAAAAGTGGATCTTAAAATTTGCGGTTACACAAATTCCATTTTCGTTTTATGACACTGGCTGCATACATAGCGGAATTTAAAAAAATTATAAACAAAATGCATACAAAGAAAAACCGTAAGTGTAACCGATAAGTCCAATAGATTTTGAATGGTTGTAAAAACAAAACTATTAAGATAATATTCAAATTGTTTTATTCTCTATGCACTATACATACACTTAGTGAACTTCATATATATTTTTTTGGTTTTTGTTTATTTTTTGTCGTTATCGGCTTTAGGTACCCCTCAGGCTAACACAGGCCATTTTAAACATAACATTTATGACATCTGCAGAAGTTAATTCTATACCGTGGACGAGTAGCAAAAGAACTAGTTTTAGTAGCATAATTGGTATTTTAAGTGGTCGCAGATATTTTATATACATCTAAGTCTTGCGTATATAAATATCTATTGATATGCAAATCTTATAGAATAAAAAAAAAATTTCGTAATCGGTCCACACGTTTCAGAGTTATGAGGTAACAAACATAAAATAAAAAAACAGACGAATTGAGAACCTCCTCCTTTTTTTGAAGTCGGTTAAAAATAGAGTAACATAATCTTGAATATGAAAAATTATCGTAAATGCCTACCCCGTTATATCACGTAGTAAAAACATGGACCTGAAATTTCACTTTTAAAAATGAAAGTAAGAGTCACTTAGATTTGTATTATATTTGTGATTGGCATAAGCGATCATTCGTAGAACTCAAAACTGATATATTTAAATATTCGTTTTTTACCAAAATAAGGAAAATTATAGAAATAACGATGGGGAATCACGTTTGAATGAATATCGTATTATAATGTTAAATAAATGAATATTAACGAAGCAATTAATAACTAGCCGAGGGCAGATCCTTGTAGTGTGATTTATTCATTTTTAAATTTGAAAATTAATTTTAAACGCATCATATATCCATTTGTTAGATCGTTCGCAAATTACCAACCTTCATTGCTGTGCACTTGACGTAAATATTTTTATCGAATCCGGATGAAAACAAACGCTTAGTAAATTAATATCTATATAATTTTTATTGGAGATAAAATAAATGCATTTTGTCTTATTTTGTTTTGTCTTGAATCTTGTTATGCAGCATTTACTGCAGTGATTTTCTGCTTCGATCCATTTTATACGTAACTATGATTTTAAATAATTCAGTCACATATTTTATCGTAAACACTCAAAACAGGAACTTGTTTTCTAAATTACTCCCAGGATTCGAACTCGAAACCCTCTTCACGAGTGACTGAACCCGAGAAAAAAAACCTTAATCTTATTGTCATTTATCAAACATTTCATATTTCACAGTTGTCCATTAAACTGTTCCAATTTCTTCAGCTCTCTCCATCACATCGACTACCGCAAAATTGACACAGTAAACAAAAATGCTCTCACAAACTACTCACAACTTACTGTGTTATCAATGCACTATTTGTACTCGATTTAACTCAACTAATCTATTATATTTGTCTGAAACTTTTCAACTACTTAAAAGATTTTCTTGAACCACATTTCACAAAGAAAGTAACTAAAAAAAAAGTGTTTCATTTCAAATTCTTTCACTTCGTATTGTTTATTTTATCACCATCATTTTAGTATCATATCAATTTTGTAACGAGATACTTATGTATGCAGCGTTTCTTATTTCTTGTTAAAAAACGGTCTAAAAGAATGCAGCAAGTGACTTCGCATAAAGTTACGTTGTAGTGTAGTGTAATACTTTACGAGCAATTTACCACTCGACGAGAACGCTACTCAAATTTCGCGGTAAACGTTTCCATTCACCTACATCTTAAGGCCTGTTACAGACAAAAAAAGGACAAAAAGCCGCATTATGTACATAATGTATAACAGATGCATGAGTGCAAAAAAAGTACTGCTTAAAACGATTATTGTTACAATTTAACTGCAAGTCTTGTTAAATCCCACCGCTGGGCACGGTTCTTTCCCACAACCGTGGGAGTGGGAGTATACTCCACCACCACTCTAACGCGGATTATAATAGTTATTTATTAATATATACACCTTAAAATGAGCATCGCATCATTGGTATAACTTGCTAAAATTTTATGCGTTATTAAATCAGTGAATAATTATTTCTCTACAACTTGGCGCACTATCCTATATCTAAACAAATATTATTAAGAGGAAGGATTTGAGTGTTTGTTTGCATTGAATAAGCTCTGAAACTACTGAACCGATTTGAAAAATTCTTTCACCATTAGAATCCTACAGTATCCCAGATAAAAATTGGCGATAGACTATTCTCAAAAATTTAGGGACCCGTATGAAAACTTCGATAATGTAACCCAACGTGTGAAAAAAATACCAAAAAAATCGATATATCGCGTACGCTGCGGAAATTATTGACAATAGAGCAAAGTGATGTACTCCCGCGCAAAGCCGGGGCGGGCAGCTAGTGCCTACTATAAACGTATGTATAAAACGCTTTTCCTAAGCTAAAGCAATATAGCATAGTTATTATGCAAATTATATCCCAAATAACAGTAATTGTTCTCTTGTTACCCAAAGTTGGCGAATACGGTGACAGTTTCAGAGAATTTAACTGAGGCATCATTATTCTCTTTGAGCACGCGAAAATGTGGAATGGCAGTTGTATGCAATTACAAGTACTCATTAATTAATGAGGCTTATGTTAAACTAGCTGCACCCGCGATTTCGTCCGCGTTTGAATTTAAATTGAAATAAAAGTACAAACATTTGTGTGATGAGCACATTTGTTTGCTGTGGCTGGTCGTAATATCTACATAAGTACTGTATGTATGGAATTGTCCCGGGTTTTTATTATTATTATTATTATAACCTTTCAGAGACCGATCAGTCAAATGCTGCGTATCAATGGAGACGCAGCCACTTTCATTGACGGTCAACCGGTCATATCAGAGGAGCGCGCCGTTACGATAATTCGACTTTTTAAACTTTCACTTACGAAATCAAGTTCTGTTTGTTGCGGCGAAATTGTGGCTACCGGCAGTCTTGTTTCGGGTGAAAAGTTACAGTTTGACCACTAAAATATCGTTGTACATTTACATTACTAAAGCAAACCTTAGTCAATCGTTAATGCGAAATGTCCATTTTAAAACTCAATTTATACATTTGTGTTTTGAACTCTGCTTAACACCTTCAAAATGTAATGTTTTATAAATACCATGTATATGCTAATTGCGGTATAGAAATATCATTGTCAATTCTGAAATCGCACTGCTATTTATTATCTTCTGACGGTGAATCTCGGATCATGAATTCATCTGTTTATACATATTTTTCTTTGACTTGTAACGAATAGAATATGCCAATTATATTTTGTGCAGATACCCTCAGAAGCCTTAGAAATAAACAGTGAAACTTCCCTTTTAATATTACGTTTATGTCCAATAAAGGGTCCACTTTATCACTACATAGTGTAAAACAAAGTCGCTTTCTCTGTTCCTATGTCCCTATGTATGCTTAAATCTTTAAAACTACGCAACAGATTTTGATGCGGTTTTTTAAATGGATAGAATGGTTCGAGAGGAAGGTTTATATGTATATATAATATAGGTTTATATGTATATATAATTTTATATGTTTATAAAATGACGCGGGACGAAGTCGCGGGCAAAAGCCAGTTATTTATAAAAAACTAAATAAATCTTTACTAAACAAAACAAAAAATAAATTAACAAAGACAAAGACGTTAATTTGCACAAATAGGGGAATATTTAAAGATTTTACAGAATTATTAGTTCAATCCATATTTCGCCCTTTACGGCGTACAAATTGAAAAAGTACAAATAGAATGGAATTATTATTACTTAATGTATACTAAAATTAATATATATTTAGTTTAGATACTAAAAATCAACGCAAAACCGTCAATTTAGTGCCCAGCATTGCACATATTATGTCAAATCATTGTTTAATCCACCCGGGGTTTAAATTTACAATGAACGCACGACCTTTTAGATCCTTGTTTTTTACTATCTATCCGAGACCTATTGGCGTGCACGCTTCATCCATTGCAATAATGTTTATGAACTTACAAATCCATCACGCTACCAAGCAGTCATTACGCTAATTGACATGCAACCTTCAACTAAATATTTCAAGTATTGTCTATTTATCTATTCATTTAACAGTATAAAGGAATTTTACAACACTATATGCACTATACCGGTTACTGTTTATCCTGGAGTAAATAATAAAAATTCAGACAATTTCACTGGGCCTTTCGGTCGAGTGGTTGAAATCCTGACTGCCAAACCCTAGGTCTTGGGGTTCGACTCCCACCCAAAACAAACATTTGTATGATGAGCATATTTCTTTGTTCTATGTCTGGGTGTAAAAAATATCCATATAAGTATAATATAGTATATATATAAATATGTAGTGTATCAGTTGTTTGGTCACCGATGTGCTGTGCATAGTTTGGGATGACAGGGCCGTGTATGGGGATGTCCCAAGCTATTATTGTTATTATTATTTAAGTTATTGTTATTATGATTATATTAAGTCTTGACATTGACACACATACCAGATTAATTTGCAATGCCATGTTTTGAACTTTAGGTCCAGAAAGTAATTCGCATTAAATTTGATTGAGAAAAATGCGAAGGACATATAGGAATGTGATGTGAAAACCTCCCAGGCTCTTCTTGCTATGTTGCCCTCCTATGTATTAGTGTTTTTGTCGTACTTCAACTAACATTTAGAAACGTGAACTCTCCCCTTCCCAAAACTGACTAATTCATACTTTCCTCTCTTTCACACAATTAAAACCGAGATAAAACGATAGCGCGAACATAGGACTTTACGTACAGGACAAGCGACTTTGCTAACATAAACTCAATATAACATAGACATACTTAGTAAAGTTTGTAAACATCATACATTTAACATTCTCACAAACATTTCTCCCACAATTGTGTTACAATGTTCTTTTACAATTAGATCCAAGGGGTCATAATGATATTGTGATTCCGAAATGGATTCATTAAAAACAAAAACGAGGTTAAAAACAAAACTTGCGGCACAATCGTAGAACAACGATGGCCGTGAGATACCAGTAATTCGCCAAATTTGATTTGTAACTTTGATATAATTGATTTTTTTTTTAATTTTTATTTTGAAACTAACTAGGTGTGCCCGCGACTTCGTCCGCGTCATTTTATATAATTCTTAAATAACAGTAATCTAAGTTACTCCTCATTACATTAGCTATCTGCAAGTAATAGTACCGTCAAAATCAGTCGAGCCGTTCCAGAGATTAACCGGAACAAAGAGACAGACAGATGGACAGAAATTGTAAAAAATGTTATTTTGGTATATGTACCATGTTTGTTGTTCGTTTATTTGTACAGGCTTGCGTTTGACCACTAATGTAAGTAAGATGTAGTGTCGGATGCCCACATGTCTAGAAAATACCTATGCTCTTTGTCTTGAATTCCAAACAAATATTCATAGAGTTCTACTTTTTCGCAGCTTGTGCCAGACAAGAGTAGGCGAAATATGAATTTGAATTTACATAAGAATTTTGTAGCTGGAATCGGTTCATTTAGTTAGCCCACTACCGCGTTGTGTACAATGGTGAGTGAACTGAACCGCTGAGCCAGGGTTCGTGGGTTCGATACCCACTAAAAACAAATATTCGTGTGATCGACACAATATATAAATCTTGATAGGTATAGGATATTTAAGGTCTAATAGTATATAGTCATGTCAGGTTACACTTATGAAATATTTTACCTCGTATAAAACTAAAAATATTTGCATAAATAGCATCAATTAGGTCGTGCTAATAAATAATAATATATAATATATGAGTTAAGAAATATTTGTATTAATACTGTATTTAAAAAATTATCCGCTGTAAATATATTCAAATTACCTTTTTTAATTCAAAACTAATTCGTATACTTAGAATACGAATACTCTTAAATCGATTTTACATCAATAAAACCGGATTACAGCGTCTCAGCTGTAAGATTAGCGCTTTCGCAGATGATATTAATAATTGAAACTTAACTAAACAACTAAAACTCACTAACTACGACGTCGAAACGAAACTTCTCGTACCGTCAAGGCCGGTTGACTCACGTTGCTTCATACCCCAATCCATTATTACACATTAGACGCCTTGACATTAGCATCGATCGACAAATATATTACACGACGGTGTAAATATCAAACACTCGATAGCCCCGACGCATTGATGTGTTAAAATCTTCGCTAACCAAGAAACTATCATCGACACATTTTAGTGGAGAATGCTGTTGGAGTGTCAATACAGTAGGTACTTCTGTAATCCTTGGAGTATTTGTAATGTTAATTTTCTTTCAATTCTAGTTCAATAAGCTTCAAGGCACTATTAGCAGCGTAGTAGTATGACCACTATTGGGCGTAAATAAGATATAAAAATTTCCTTTCGGACTGGGTCGGTCTAAATGATAGCAAAATATCAGCTAAGTCATCGCTCTGTCATCCAGAGAACATAAGTCACTCATATTTCATCTGCATTCAGATTGACATAAAAAAAACTTTAACAAGATTTATAAAATAGTTTTACAAAATAAATGCAAGGGTGCAAACTGCGCGCAAACAAAATCAAGCCACTTTGTATAACTCCACCACACCGTGCGCTAATTGACGTCCACCGAGCCGCTGGTGTGCGATTCGACGAGATTGATACTTTTGATACTTGATAGTTGTGATTTTTTTTAAAGTTGCACAAAAAAACGTTTTTCAACCTTTTTTTAATCGTTCCACTGCTAGAGACGGGTGTCCTTTCATAGTGAGAGGATACAAGACCATGGACTACAACGATGGCCAAATGCGAATTGGACTTCACCCACATGAGAAAACATTATGTTCTTATAAGATAGTTATTCTTTAGGAGTGCAGGTTTCTCCGCAATCTTTCCCTTCAAAGTTAAAGTAATAAGAATAGAATTTTTTTTTTATTAATAATCTCTGTATGTAGGCGATACTTTTTGTACGTACAAGTAGTTTACAGTTATTTTATGTGAAAACATGAGCTAGTGAGATTAAAGAATCGTTTAACTAACTTCGCATTTAGAATAGCAAATGTACCTACAATTGTGGTTCAATGTACCTACAATATACCAGAATAATCACAAAACAGTAGTATCGTTTTCATCCATTTCATAGTTGGCTGCCCCCATATCCTCACCATTGATACTACACCCGTAGCACAAACCCGCCGGTCCATTCTATTAGCCGCTATTGTTTAGAAATATTCAGTGCGTGAAAAATGTAGATTTGTTCACGAATCAGTTGCAGTATGATAGTCATTGATGCTATTTGATTTTTTAAGTATATTTCTAAAATAACAGTTTTCCGGTGCTTCCCCTGCGTGATTGAAAGAATTTATTTTATTGACATGTCATACTGTTATTGCGCCCGTAACGCCATCTTTCGTTCAAACAAGGAGTAAAAATATATTCAACTGACCAATAAAAGAGCATGTCTTTTCGTTTCAGATTGGTCAAGGAGAACTCCGCTGACCTTCGAGCAGATATACAACAGCACTTCCTACGCTCAGCTAAGAACGAGAAACAAGCCATACAATATACTAGTTAGGCCAAGCGGTAGCAGTTATAGACATAACAAATTTAATGAAAGTTACGCTAATACCAAAAGAAACGATTTAAATTATAGTCATAAGCATAAATTGAATCATGACGGTAAAACTAAGGAGCAATTGCTGGTGGGATTTGCCCGAGATCCATACAGATTTTCCATACCAGAGGCAGACTACAGAAAAGGCGTCAGGTAATATAATCTCTGTTTTACTGAATAATGTGTTTTAGACAAAGACGAAGAAGAACGGCAGAAAATTATTACAGCAACTCGACACGTGGATGTCAGATAAAATAAGAATGTTAAAGCAACATACAACAAGTACCTTATCAAGAACCTAAAAAATGTATGCACATTAATATAGTATACGTAAACTTTACAGAGAAATCAGACCCGAACAATACATGAACAAAGACAATCGTGGCAAACGTGGGGTGGTGCACCTGTACAATATGCTGACCTGTGCCACCGGCTGCGACCCGATAGCTTACAAGGGTTACGGCTGCTACTGCGGCTTCCTTGGCTCAGGCAGACCCGCGGACGGCATTGATAAGTAATATTACCTCACACACATCAGTCCGATCTAAAACTAGGTAGAGCCTTACTCTATCAACTTATATTGATAATAATAACGCACACACTCGACCTGTAAATATTTGTAACGAATGGGAATCAAACCCGCAACCTTCGGTAACCGTACACTAATAACTAGAACAACCCCTTCACTGTCTAGTCCATTCACAAGTATAATATTTGTACGTATTCGTTCTCCAACAGCTGCTGTAAAATTCACGACGAATGCTACGAAGACATTCGCTGTCCATTCTACACGGTGTATTTCCAGCCGTACTACTGGAAGTGCTACCGCGGGCAGCCGCTGTGCGCGCTGGAGAACTACGAGACGAGCAATCAGTACGTTAACGGTTGCGCCGGCAGGTTGTGCGAGTGCGACAGGCAGTTCGCCATGTGTGTCAAGCGGTACTCTTGTCCTAGAGGTCGGCCGCTCTGCAAATCGTCTCCGCTTAGATTACTGCAGAATATACTCATGTTTTAAAAGAAATTAAGACTTTTCGTCGAAGTATTTTCAGTTATTATTATTATTTATTTTTGTGCCTATTAGCATTCCCTAATGGTGAACCCTCGGTGTCGGTGGAAATTTACGACAAACAAAAAAAGGACTAAAGAATAAAATAAATATAAATTATTAAATAAATATGTAATATAAATATTACAAGTATATATTAGCTCAACTCTAAGTAGTGCCTGCGAACAAGGCTTTTATTTTCTTATGTACTTAATATGTAAATAGTATCCAAACATTGAAAGTAGTGTATTCCTATGTATCAGTAAGAGTTTTTTTTTTAATCCTAAGATTTTCATTAGTCTACACGTAATTTAATTAGTAAGTAAGTAATAATAACAGTAATAAATACGTTTATCGATCATCAAGTAGGTTTATTTATCACTTAAACTGCCTTCTAGATACATTATAGTAAAATAACCATATTTTCTTGTCATGTTTAGACCATAGTTTTCATCTATGTTATAAAAAATTAAGTTACTAAGACGGTTTTGTACATAATAATAATTGCTTTTATGTCTCTCTGTCTTCCTGCATATCTTTCTGTCTCTCTAGTTTATCGTGTACAATAAAGCATCTTTGTATTGTAGTCGCGGCACAACGCCCTCTGTGTCGGTGAAGATGAAACACGTTTCGTAAAAATGTAACTAGATTACTAGTTAGATGGCGCCCATATTTTTTCTGAATCACGTTAAGAAGTTTACGCTGTTGCTATTATACGTAGATTACTATTGGGTTAATATGTGGTAACACAGAATAAACAAACGTGCTCATTACACAAATATTATCTTGGGCGGAAATCGAACCAACGACCACTGCCGATACAGTCCGTCACTTGTCACTGAACCACCGGGCAAATCAAGAAACAATATGTGTTAGGGAAAAATCTTATTAAAATTGTAAATAACAACTAAATATTTGTACAATAAATCAGATATCTGTGCGATATTGTTTTATTTGTTTCCATTACACCTGTTGGTAAAAGTTTACCTTCATTAGTTACCCCTTTTCATCTATCACATTTTCTTTGATTTTAGCTCAAAATTTAACAAAACACTAATTCAAACAACCTTTATATGTAATTTATAACATAACGTTGCTTATATAATCAATGCACGTAAAGATGTCAATAGTTTGAGAAAAGTAACATCATGATTACAATAATAATTATATCACTGTATTTATGATATATAGAACCGCGTGTGACCTCGTGAGATTCCCAAATGATTTCATCACTAGTTGACCGGCATTTCTTGAAATCATTTGCTAAACATTGCAAGATACTGCAATCACCGAGCTTTGTTTGTCTGTAGTTTGTTCACACAAGTTCCTTTAATAGCAGAGTTGAAGCAGCTACTCCGACTTCTATGTCTCTGCGTTTCTTTTAGTTCTGAAGGAACTGCTCGCTTGCGGGAATAGTCGCTTCGCTTCATTAAATAATTGCAGTGTTTAATGAAACAAAGCGACCATTTTCCACTAAATATTGATGTAAAAATACGAAATAATATTGCTTTAAGTAAAGATCACGTAAAGCTGATGACTCATTAACAAGGTTTCTTTTCATTGTTTTATACTATTTAATTGACATACCATCACGCCAGGTCCCTAACGGGGTAGGCAGAAAGCAACGAGTGCCAAATACCTCTGTTCTTGCAAACTGTTCATGCATACACGCCGGTTTCGGAGACTCTTGACTCCTCCGTCAGCCAGTATCTGACCTATTTGGTCGAGATAGGA
>DWDX01002965.1:0-14026 GCA_018245675.1 Agara michaeli | reverse complement strand
CTGAGTGCTTTATAAATTGATTATAGGAGCACAGGCCGTCTCTAAATTAAGCATAGATCTTAGACATATATGTAATATTGAGTTGTATGTAACATTGTCTTTAATACAGGTTATTTTATAATATATGTAAATATGTAAAGATCTTCATTACGCACCATTTACTGAATACTATACTTACTCTAAAATCATATAAAATCATTAAAATGAATTGTTCACTTTTATATAGGTATATAAAATTAAATTAAATCAAATGCTCAAAACAATTTCGAAATTCCACGCAACCACATGCATGTAGAAGATTGAATTCGAAACATAAAATAAAAATCACAGATTAATTAGAATACCTTTGAATTTATATGTGTGTGCTACATATACCCTGGCCTAGCATAAATCGGCGGACCATATGGCAACATTGCACACATAAAATGTATATAAATCGTTGGAAATCACATAAAACGTTTACAGTTACCGGCAATTAAACCGGGCGGCCGAGTTGACGTCTAGTTTAAAAATACTGTGTCGACGCACTTTGCGCATTTACGGGAAATTATTACGTTTAATTTGAAATATTTTCCGCGCTTTAATTGCGACTATTTCACCTTTAGACATTTGCAATTTGTACATTCATAATTTCATTCATATAAATGCATATTTTGACGTATTTTAACGGAAACAAACATTTATTTTCTAAAACTCCCAGTAAGTTACAAAGTTTCATTCGGAAAAATGTCCAGATTATAATACAGATAGAGTTAAAAGAGTTAAAAGTTTAAAAAAACACTTTATTCATATCCAAAATAGAACGTGAACGGCAGTGAAAGACAAATATTTCCAAGTTGGAGTGTTGAGCAATATGTTCGTTTCATCAGATCCATACCAAACGTGAGACGAGTTAAGCAGACTCGGATTGTACAAATACTACCGTAACACCGTGATGTGATGCGTGTACGGAATGTCGTATGCCTCTCATTAGCTGAAGAGGAGAAAGCCACAATATATTCCACCGGCCTCTTGGTCTAGTGCTTAAACACCTAGGCTACTAAACCGGGGGTCGTGGGTTCCATTCCCACCCAGAACCAACAGTTGTGTATTTAGCACATTTGTTTGTTTTGTATCTGGGTGTAATAAAATATTTATTTAACTGATGTATTGTAGTCATGCATATTTGTATATTTATCAGCGGTCTGGTTATCACGTGTCTATTTAGGAGTATGATATATAAAAAAGTCATATTTTCACGTAACTAATAGCACAGAACCTCAGTGTTATGTAAAAAGTTTTTAATGTGACATAATGGAAATGTATGTACGTACGTTAGACAAAAATACCAGGAGATCATAACGCAAGAGGCGTCAGTGTCAAGTGTCGACTCTGGTGGCAGTCCTCGAGAGAGGAGTACACTCGTGCTGCAACCTCGTTATCCAGTCACACCCTCTGATTGTCGAGATTTCACGACTTATGTTCTCTTTATCATCGTTTGCATTGTCTGGATGCAATACGCAATTTGTGTATTTTTTTGTCGCCAGCGTATATTATTCAATTTTACGATTAAATATATACATGTCATGTTTTGTTCATTTAAAGGATATTAAGTCCAAAAAGGGCGCCCTGTATATAAGCACATACATATTTTAAAGCTGATTTAATAGCCGATAAACGCTGTAGTGATTAGGAATAAGTCAGTCAAGTGAAGACAGATTTTTGAACCAACACCTCAAAAGTAAATTAACACCATATTAAATATAGTCTACATGCACAAATATGTGATCGTATGGAATCAATTAAAAGTACCACTGTAGCTTAAAACTAATTTAACGAACAAACAATACGATCACAGAAGCTTAATCCTTACAAATTTGAAACAACCATGGAAATGAATCGCTCAAATAGACCAAAGCGCTCATTTAAGCTGCGCCCGAAGCTTTTGACTCATTTCCCAGAAGCCTGACCTCGTTAATAATTGTCAATGTGACTACTCTTTGTTCGTTATTTCTTATAATTCAGTTTTCGGAAACTACTATTTTATGCTACTCGTATATTCTTCATCATTACAGTTCAACTCAAATATATTATCGATATTGGTCCCATTAATTATGTATCGAATATAAAAAGTTCTTTGTCACATCTGTAGTATTGACGTATTTAGAATGTTTCATTTCCTCCATATTAAGCTCCTTCACAAAACATTTATATCACGAACAAATGCTTAAAGAAGTGATGCCAACGATAAACTGCTTTACATTTCTCCCTCTTTCTACTCTTTCTCGATTCTAATACATTTATGAAGGGAGAGTCTAATTCTAATTTCTCCTCATACCTTTTTCAAATCAAACTAAAAGCTTTCATAAAGTTTAAAAACTTGATATCGTTAATTTAGCTTTATCTAACTAACGGTTCTAACGGCCAATGGATTCAGATTATAATGATTGGTGTATGATAACAATAAATTAGATATCTTTCCATCTCGCAGTATCCGACAATAAAAAAGATCTCCTTTGTTACAGATGGCGTTAATTGAATGAAGGAGGCGTCGTGAAAATTTTTCCCACGACATTCATAAAAGGTGAGTGGGGACAGTCGTTAACTGCGTAATTGAACGAACTACGTATATTTATATGGAAAGAAAGAGAGAAACATTTATTTAGACTAATCAATATGAACACCAGCTTAAAATAAAATAATAAGAAAATAAAGCAGGTAATAAATAATTGAATACCTAATAATGATAGTAAGAAATATATCAATTTGACTCAAATTATTTTTTTCGATGAAGTGTATTCGTATAAAAAAATCCGATTAAGCATATTATAAATTCGTATTTTTAGAGGCGTGGACGTATTACTTTGTCGCCATCCCTCCACTAAAAACTGCGCGAATTATAAAACTATACAAAACATAAAATTGATATTTTATGATGTTCTTGTAAGTCAATGTCAAAAGGCTGGTCGTGAGTTTAATTTTCCCCGGAATAGGTACATGTAGTATGGGAACCTAATTATCTCAAATGTAACAGCAAAAGCCTTATTACGGTGCTAATTATGAAACCGATTTCGGCTCCCGGCGGGGCCGACAATTAAGCTGGCAGTGCAGATAAACTGGTACAAAAGCCAATCATTTTTATTGGCTCCTGGTTTATTGGTGTATTGTATTCGTATGCCATCCCTTTGTGATGCACTTTATTAATAAATCCTTTTATATGTTTTGTTACGGGGGAAATCTTCCTAACATCTCCTACCTCGTGGGGGCGATTATAGGGTTATGTAGGATTTTTACTTACTAAAAAGCCCTCTGGCCTCTTAACGCATATCAGACGGTTCCGGATTCTCCAAAGGCTTGAATAGCATTTTTCGGTTAAATATGGACAGTTAGCTAAAACTCACGCTCGAAACGAAGCTTCTTCATTAGATCCGAGCCCTATTTCAAAAGCCACAGTAAATCCAATTCAGTAAGCTCCAGATACGTCGTGTTGTACGGTTTCGGTGGATCGTAAACCGCACTTTTATTGCTAGCGAGTCCTTTCATCAAACTGAGGTTATTACTAAGTTCTTGCTTTAGTGGCACAGAACGCGTGACTAGAGTAAATCTATAGGAATTCACAACTACAACTCCTAAACAAACTTCTAGATAAGATATGTTTTTACGTCAACTATACGGTTACGTCGACGTCAACAAATACTTGTTAGTTACCAATTTCCTTCTTAAACGTAAATTCCAAACGTTGGTTACATTCGAAGCTTTAATCTTATTATGACAAATGATTGTTTCAATACACTTTATACAACCTATAAGTGCAGTTGATGGTGACAAAGAAACCGAAGGAATAAAAAAAGCTTTTACAGGATGTCAACTGTTTATATTAGATAGAAACTCTTTGTGAATGTAATTTTTGAACTCGCAATGAGTTCGCTTTGAACAATTCAATACAATAAAATATTAAAACAAGAAATATAGAACAGGATGGATAATATCAATCATTTTCATCCTATTGTAGTAGTAGGTAGTTTGTCATAATGTCAAACAGGACTGAGGCAGCGTTGTAAACTATGACTTCATTTTTTTTCATTATGAGAGGAGACCAGTGTTTAACAAAACACTAAAAGAGTTACACATGGCTTGCTTAGTTCATGAAGGAGTATATAGTAGTTAAATAAAAGCAGATAAAACCGAATCTAACGCACTTTACGAAATAGTGCCGGTGACGAAATTGACACAATTATAGGTAGGTACATACGAATATATAGGGGAACCAAATAGCCGGGAAAGGCCCGGATAGAAAACGAATCGACAATTCCGGACACGTTTAATAGATAGCGCCATTAGCGCCCGGGTGGCTATTGGGGTCGATACGTTAATACTTTAGGGTCGACTCACAAAAATACCGATTCTGCGTTAAAATTGAAAATATTTTTATAGAGACGTGACAGAGATTTTTTAACTTTAAAATTGATCTTCCTGTTTAGGAACAAGCTTAATAATAATAGCACATTAATATAATATACAATATATTATACAAATATTCAACGATAATATAGTATTAAGGGTTTAGAATGAATTACAGAATTTTTAAAAGTCTAATAATGTACTCCTACATAAAAATTAACCTCGCAAAATACAACAACACTAAATAGTTATATACACAATTCTTTTATCCTCTAATTTCCCCATTATCCTGGCAATCCCCAATGTAATGCCGCAGTAATTTTTGCTTTTCATTACAGGAAGCCGGCGTAAGGTCAGCACTTTATAACAGGCCTAATGTTGAGGAATAAAGCTCTTTAAAGTTCCATTTCTGTGGTCATTTCAAGTGAATTGCGAGTATAAAACGGCATTGCGTAATTTTACGGTTAATGTGCATTAAATGAAAGTAGGAGTCGAGCTCGAGCGGCGGGGAGTTAATGCAAAAATATGTTTTTTGCTCTAATAAATTAGTAAATTAATAATTAATAGATATACGGATATTTTTATTTAATTTAAATGAAAAATCTCGTAATCAAATTATTAATGATATTTACTCGTATATATTATTGAAACGGTTTTACAAAATACTGAGAGAAGATTAACGTAAGTTTAAATAATTAGGTTTATCACGACGCAAACATTTTAACAATTATGTTTTATTTATTGTTAACTAGTTGTTCCCGCGACTTCGTCCACGTTTGAATTTAATTATCCTTACTATTGATTTTTTGTTTACTAAGCAATTTTTTGACGATTACATTTTTATCTTTCGTAAAAAAAATTTTTTTTCCTAAAAATATCCCATGTTACTTCTAATACCTTCAAGAATATGTGTACCTAAAAAGTTTCATGACAATCGGTTAAGTAGTTTCCGCGTGGAAGCGTAACAGACAAGCTTACATTCACATTTTTAATATTAGATAGTAGGGATTAATAAGAAAAATAGAATGTTCCCATACGAGTATAATTTTAGTGCACGATAATAAATGAGATGTTCGATTAACTGGAATGTTAACGTTAGTACTTAAACGTGAGTTTATATCACTTCTGACTGATTAGAATCTCTTTGCAACCCTGATAGCAATCGTATGCTAGTTACAACACTGCTGACATAAATGATAACATTGGTTTGCACACGCAAACATCCTCTCACACCGAACGCATTACCGTCTCCGTTCCGTCGCGGGCAAAAATACGGCTCGGTATAGTATTAAAGGAACCGTGCAGACATCGGCGGGAACTGTTTGCTGCATGTTATTTTGCATTTTCACTGCCTGTGCAAATTTCGGTACTGGCCGGATATAACACGGACTTACCTTTAATTGGCGCCATTAATCTTTTCGCCATAGCCGATTTCAGCACGAACGTTGTTATACATCATCGATGTTTGCGGAACGGGTGCGTGCATGCACATGCAGAAACGTTTCTTAAATAATGCTTTATTGTAAACGTAATGTGACTAATGTAATTGGACTTTCTGTATAAATTGTATGTTTTGTCGAAATATAGTTAATGTTATATTTGAATTTATATTTTTGCTTGTGTGACATCGTACAGTACTCACTTTAATTAATAGATGAAGTAATTCATGTTATATTTGAAATGCGAGATCGGATCCCGAACAGACTTCACGCAACGCAACCGACACGTATATAAACGTACCCACCGACTGTAATTGCTAGCGAACTCGCGAAGTATTACGCAGCGGATTATGTTTTCACTGGCGCGCTAATTTCGGATTAGCACCGCTTGTTTAGGAGGCTTATTACTCGCTGCGAAAGCCTTTATTATTACTCTAAACTGCAGAATTTGTATCTCGTTTCACCTACCGTCTTGTAGCACGCCTGCTGTCTTTTGCTTTTGCTTTTGCTGAAAAAAGAAAAGACAATTCCAATAACTTAAGAGTTTGGTAAGTTAAAAATCAATTAATATTGAGTGATTTTTGTTTATTTCCTCAAATCTTCTCGACTATCTAAATTGCCGATTTGATATTCTATGTTATCTGTAACACAGACTATATGTATATTGCTATCAACGGTATTACAGATCTGTTGTCTGTCAAAATGACAAGCGAAAACCACCATTACACCTGTCATTATGAGACCGTTGTGTCAAATGGGATTCGAGATAAAACGGTTGACAATGTTGGGATTTATATATATATATATATATATATTTATTAAAACACTTTCAATATTCATTTAGTAATGGAATAATGGACTTATACTAACGCAGACAAATAGCTTTCAGCGTTTTAGTATTCTGTTCAGTAAACAAAGACAAACCGAGGTAATATTTCTGAGCCATTACCTCGTATTTTCGACAATCTGCCAACGCACGCTTATTACGCGCCATAAACTCTCGCCATACTACGAGATGAGTGAGGACACTCTGTCGCTCTTTACGTCGTTCGCGAGTACCTATATGATGCGACGGAAGGATGAACTTAAATGATAATTCATTTTCATAATTGTAAATTCCCGTAAATACCAACTGAAATGCAGAATGCAAATTTAGCTATTGTAATATAAAATCAAAGACTTTATATAGAAAAAAAGAACCCAACAGAAAATTAAACAGATGATAGGATATAGTAAAACGCCTCTAAGTGAAAAAAACCTCGTTTTCTTTTAAATTAAGCTTTACGTCCATTGCTTCAGATGGGGAACGCGAATGCCTGGCGGACGCGGCGGCGGCGCTGTAGGTGAATACCATTTGCGATGGCGCGGTGGTTACACGCGGTGCTCGCCACGCTGGCGCTGACCACCGTGCGGGCCTACCTCGTGCTCGTGTCCGACACCGCGCCACCCGGCCACGAGATCCTGGATGCCGCCGTCTATAAGCTGGGATCCGAACGCACTTACGCTATCGACGTACACCGCACAGCCAACTTCGTCCACCACATCCTCCGCGTGAACCGCACCACCGGCCTCGTGACGCTCAGGAAGCGGCTCCGGTGCGACGGTGTTCTGTACCCTAATCTCTTCACCTTCTATGTCGACTCTACGTCCGACCGCATCCGCGACATCGACTACTACAGTCTCCCCATCCGCGTACTCGTAACCGGCGAGGACTGCAGCCGAAGACATTCCGATTTATATGATATAGATTTCGATCGGGTGTACGATCAGGACGATGCCGCAATTCAGTACGAAGATGATCATCCTAGAGATAAACGCCAAGCGATCTATCCGGAGACCGTTGATTGGCGATTGTTGGAAGAGCAAGAATTGCTATCTAGTCAGTATAATGTTCTGTCCACGGCTTATCCGTGGTCAAACGAAATGTTCGAGGACTTTGTAGATAGAAATAGAACAAAACGATCTCTTTCATTGGTGCCCTTTGATATGGCAATAGATGTAAAAATAGCGGACGCCAAACAATGGATTTCGGAGACGTACGCAAGTTTCGCCATTCCTACGACGGATCGGTGGCAAGGAATTTGCTTGAAACAATCACAATTTGTTAATTCCTTGATGGCTTTCCTACCTCGAACAGTTCAAAAGATGTGTAAAGTTCAGTTCTTGGACGTGAGCGATCCTAGGTTTATGATTGAAAGCAGTCAGGGTGATTTAGTCGCAAGCAGTGACGTGTGCATTCTGGAGCCAATGTGGAAAGTGTCGGTTCTATTCACGTTCAATTGTGATCGGACTAATATTGTTGACTCTGATCATAGATTGAAAATAGTGTACCACCATCAAGAACTCAATGACACGGATATCGCTAGAAGAGTTAAAAGGGAATTGAGAAACCAATCGCCATATTTCGAGCAAGCTCTCTATGTTGCCTCCGTTGCCGAAGAACAACCTCCAGGAGTAGTCGTTACAACTGTCAGAGCTAGGTAAGCTTTTATTGTATAAGAAAAAAAACATAATATGATGTAATAACGTTGGTGAGAAGTGAAATATGATACGAATAAAGGACGAGCTAGGAAGTGGATGATTCAATTTGTAGGGTGTACAATGTCTCACTTTTAACTCTCGCCAGTAAATTATAATGTCTCGGATGTAGCACCTATGATCATAAACCATCTGTCGGCTTAATTGACTTTAAGCTGGCTCGTTGGGCTTTTATGAACTCATCTATTTTATGCGGCCCGGAAACATTGTCATTGTTCAGCCGGCAGACAATGGCTGGCGTGTCATAAAGCTAAACCGACTCAATTTACGCCGGTGACGCGGTCATTTTGTTCAAATGAGAATCATATTGTGCGCCGCCACAGAACGCATTTTTTATATCACGTACTATAAAGCTGATCGATACCGACGTGCAATACGTACAAGTTGCAATTCAAAGAGACGATCGAAGCTATCGCTGGATTCTTAAAACTTTTCCAATGATCTGTGTTCTCAATCGACTTTTAATCATTATTACACAGTTAATCATATTTCTCGTGACACATGTTTACCTAGTTTCTTCTGTGTATCCGTGGGAGTCAATTTTTAATGGAGATGTAAAATTTCTATATATCGCTTTATTTACTCATTACTTACAACTGAAAAAAATTTATTCGTAAGCGGTTGAGTTAGTTCAATAAAAAGGAGACAGTTATCATTCCATCTCGTGTGTCCTCAGTCTTTAGATAAGCATCGTTAAGTTGTCAAAACGTGACCACATCACGTTTAGTGATATCGTTTAATGTTATTACGACATCGCCTACGTGTTACCACGAAATGAAAGATGGGTGTTAATTATTCAAATACATTCCAGACCGGAGTGCGTTCATCGTGCTGCGTTGTTATTTGACTTTTTTCACACAGAAAGTTAACAAGGTAGCGCTGTACAGAGCACGTGTTTGCCTTTTTTGTAACGACGGGAACATTGTAGTCAGATTTTAATAAAATTTCAATTGTAAAGCAAAAAAATATTCCAACAAATTTCTATATATTTTTCCCTTAGTCTTATGTCAAAGGGTTGCCAGTTGTTTTGGCGCCAAAGAGAAAACCGATCGGTATAGCCACTTTTACTGGGATCATTGATATCCGATCACTCATCAAAGGATTGAGTTCCCGATTAAGTGAAATCGACACAATGTTATTGCCCTCCGGTTTGCAAGAAGCTCGATGTTGACTGGGCCGCATGGTCTGGAAATAGCAATTTCACTTGTACCAATTACCAGGGACCCAGAGAACAGCCCGGTGACGTATTCCATGTCGAGTTTGCTGGACTCGCGGTCGGCGGGCATGTTCGCGGTGGACACCAGAACCGGCGCGGTGACCACGCAAGCTCGCCTCGACAGAGAGCGGCTCGATGTACACTACTTCAGGGTAGTCGCGCAGGACGATACGTTTCCACCGAGAAGCGGGACTACTACTCTCCAGGTATTGGGAGATACATTTTCCTTAGTTATTCCATTGCAAATTCCTTTGAAACTCTTACCAATTAATCATGTTCTTGAACCATTTCCCGTTGTCTTTTTGCTACTTCTAAAGAGCTCGTAGTCAAATGGACGTACACACTCTGAAAACCTATTAGCACGACTTAATGTAATAATGTATGATAGATGGATTAATTAATAGAGATTAGCATTCGATTCTTAATCATTGCCAGGTCAACGTATATTGGAAGAAATACACAAATTCTGCACCTCCTTTACCATTATCGCCACCCTGAATTCAACAGCTCGTAAACAATATAAATATTCATGGTGCTAATACTTCTCCAATTGAACTTTCCACCCTGGTGGCATGTAGCAACTTTTTACTCCCTTTCCAGATCAACGTGTTGGATTGCAATGATCACTCGCCAGTATTCGAAATGCAACAGTACGAAGCATCAGTTAGGGAAGGCGCGAGCCCTGGAACCACGGTCCTAACGCTCAAAGCAACCGATCAGGATATTGGGAAGAATGCTGAGGTTAGTTTAATGGAAAAATTAATAATATTTATTCTTAAGTGTCCAGCATTATTCTGTTTTTTATTTAAGTCATGAATACATGAGATAATGTTCATAAATTTAAAAAAAAAATTGTTATAATTTTTAGCTTACAAGTTTTTATTGGCAAAAAAATTGACATATAAAGATTTTACTACATTGCACTGTATAGGAAATTCAACTATTCCATCGTATCCAATATCGTTAATTCAGGTGGAGTACTCCATCGAGTCAGTCACAGCGGATATTTTAAACCCGGAGGCCGTGGACGAGTCTACGCACGAACAAATGGAGGCTCAAGACGTGTTTCGGGTGGACGGACGAAGCGGTGCGTTGCTCACCAGAGCGTCTCTAGACAGGGAGAAGATATCCCGGTACACGGTCATCGTGAAGGCGACCGATCAAGCCAGCCCTGTCTCTGACCGGCTGTCTAGTAGGTGAGTGACGCCTAAATAGAATCCTCAGGGAGTTATTTAAATTTTGTTTCTATACAATTTTATCGAGCACAACTCTTTCTTTGACAACTGATCAGTAATCTCTCTCAATAACACATCCAATGAATAGCCAATTAATATATTTACTTTTTGTATATACCAATTGCAGATTCGTACGCTACTGAGATAAAGATATATGAACCATTTATGTTGAAAGTCACTAAACCACCCTTAAGTACTTCGGAAAAGTTTAACCATTTTTATTCATATTCCGGACTTAACTGATTAAATAATCTTTCGAAACACGAAAACGCTTGTCAAAAATTTGTGCACGCGATGTACGCATTCAGTACCGCTCCTGTCTCAGCTTGTCTTCTCAGATAGTTTAGGATCTACATATTATGTGTACATATATGTATATAGCCTCATTAGAGCAACGATCGCTTTGAACGTTAATGACTATAATTATTATATGTACCTATATACTATAATATATCAAAGCGCT
The DNA here is from genome assembly GCA_018245675.1 of Agara michaeli. Taxonomy (NCBI): domain Eukaryota; kingdom Metazoa; phylum Arthropoda; class Insecta; order Lepidoptera; family Hesperiidae; genus Agara; species Agara michaeli. Next base: position 2,755 of record DWDX01002965.1, on the reverse strand, counting down.
CATAGCTGTGACGTAGATTGTAAGGGAGACGCAAAGTTTATTTTTTATTAAGCAAAGCCCAGCGCGGGTTTGTCTTGGGTGCCCGTTAATAGTAAATTTTCACTAGCGGTTCCGTGCGTCGCTGAACTACTTAAGCAGTTGCTCTCAATTGTTGTTATTAGCTAACAATCAATAAACTTAGCCGGAGGCCTTGCAGGTGGATTATAAGTATCCGAGAGTGGAAGCGGCCATTAAAACGGTATCTTGATATCACGGTAACAATGAGAAATAAATTTATATGGATTTACGATACACAGAATGATCCCGTCAAAAGATTTACGTAATTTCATTGTTGTTTATTTATTTATTGTTTCTAATCCGTAATTTAGTGACAAAACTGTGTGGGTATGAATAAGATTTCAATGTGAGTCGATATCGTCGACAATACAGTAATTGCGGCAAAAACTTAATTGATTTTTTATATAGGTATTTTCGAATGTTACTCGCGCTACAAGCGAATTACATTTAATTTTCTTCTACATAACAATTCTCTTCGGTTTCCCGCTAAATAAAAGTCAATAGCGTGTAACTTTGTCCTTGAATATCGAAAGCCATTCGTGTGGAATATTCGTGTTGAATAATTACATTAAATGGACCTTTAGATAACCGACGGTTTAGTTGAAGTGGCTAAGTACGTAAATGTCATTAGGTCATTTAAAATTCAGACATGGAAATATAGCAATTATGAAAAGGAAAATAGAGTTCAAAATATATTCTATGTAAATTTACTGTTCTTTTTTTAAATTCTTATTGTAGTGTTAACGTAGGCGATTTAGAGCGTAAACAAAAATACTTGTTACAAATATTTATATTTTTAAGAAAAAAACTGTTTATATGTATTTACCTTTTTTTATATTAATGAACAAACCCCAGTGATATGAGTGTTGGTGCAGTATGAGCAGACGACATTAAACAGCATTATAGTAAAATTGTTATAAAGAAGCAAATTTAAAGAATCACTCAAAGCAATTTAATAGTGAATTCTTATTAGGAATTTATGCATTATTTAACATACAGTACAATTTCCCGCGTAGCAGTTATTTGGTATATACATTATCATCTAACAGCCTATATGTAAAAATACAAGATTAGCAATGATAATAATATTTTGATATATTTATTGTTGTTTTAAATATGAAATGGCGATCCAACTCAAAATATAAGGAGAGGATTTAATAACACACTTATGCAGTCAAAAACAGTACAGCGGCCATTTTATTGAACAAAATGAAAAATGTAACCACAGACAAAAGACAAGTTGACAGATTATTTTGTACGTGGAATGTTCGCAATGGAAGATGTCAAAATTTGAATATCAACAATTATGATGTATACAAGTAGCGCTGTTACGATACACAGATAATCCTATGGTGGTTTACACACACAAAATAAAATATAAAACTATAATCCAAAATCCGTATTAGTAAACATATGCCAAAGTAGTGTATATTATTTAAAAACGGTGTTTCTTTCAGCGCGACTGTCCACGTGAACGTTCTGGATGATAACGACAACTATCCGCAGTTCAGTGAAAAGACTTACACCGTCACCGTGGAAGAGGACATCAGCGTGGCCGACAACCCTGTCATCGCCAGAATCAAGTATGCCATATACATACATATTTATCTTATTGGTTTTCTGATAGCTTTTTATACGCAACCAATATCTGTCGACATTCATTTAGTGCTATTGTACTACTGAATTACAAATGGTAGTTATACTACTGAAAAAAGATGTAACTTTAAAATATCTTAAACTAGCTTTTGCCCGCGACTTTGTCCCGCCCCCGCCGCAAAAAATGTAATTATTTACGACATCACATTAGAAACCTAAAAAGTAACAGTATTTCTCCGCTATATAATGTATGTTATTATACATATAAACCTTCCTCTCGAATCACTCTATCCATTAGAAAAAACCGCACCAAAATTCGTTGCGTAGTTTTAAAGATCTAAGCATACATAGGGACCTAGGGACAGGCAGCGGAAAGCGACTTTGTTTTATACTATGTAGTGATTGTATTAAATTTATTTGTAAATACGTAATTTTGTAACTATTAAACGATTATTGCACACGCTCGGCTACCGGTGTGTTCGCTGGATTTTAGATTTACAACTCGGCGATAAATCTTTATTTTAACTCCATATTTTGTGTTAATTGCGTACTTTCTAATTTATTGTCATATTTAAAAATGGAATCGGTGTGAATAAATCATTCAACATAAGTTATTTTCTCTTTATGGCCTTAATAAAAAATAAATTTTGTAAAACAAGTAGCTATTGAAGTACCTACTTGAAAAACTTGAACAGCTGTTCAAGCTTGTACAGTGTCGAAGTTTCTCAATTTTTAATAAGACCGAGTTTGTTAAATCCAAGTAGTTTTGTGGAGAGGCTCCTCCAAGATTAGCTTGCACTCAACTTTATCCACAGTACAATGGTTGTCTTACTGAGAAGTTTTGAAACTTAATTTAAAAACATCTATTTTCTGAAACTCGATCTCGGCGAAAACTTTTTCTGGCACAATGATAATGAATACGTGAGTAACGACTAACGTTCGGAGAGAGAAACTAGGAAGGAAATCACAACTTAAATATAGCTGCAAATTGCCAAAAATATCTTAAATTAAAAAAGGCACGGACGGGAAGTCTATAAAGACATAAATATGACTTTAAAAAAAATTGTATGTGTGTGTCAGCTCCGACACAGGACGGGTGATT
>DWDX01002964.1:0-14030 GCA_018245675.1 Agara michaeli | reverse complement strand
CATGCCGAGCTGGGGTAGCGGGTTCGATTCCCATCCAAAGACATGTTTGTCTATTGAGCATATATATATATATATATATATATTTGTTTAGTATCGAAATGAAAAAGATCTTCATAAGTATGTATTCACAAATCTGTATATACGGTTTATCAGTTATTTCGTATCCATTTCACTTTCGACTAAATGACGTGTGAATTTTTACCAAGACATTAAACAGTGCTACTGATTCACTTGAAGCTTTAAATCGACATAATGTGTTAAATAGAATCTTATTTAAAGACCTATTTAAAATAGTAATACCGTCTTTTCATTTTGTCTTAAATAAAACATATTCGATGTCTGACCTAGAACTATTTTCCGTCCCACTGGGCATAGATATTTCGCGAAACCAAGAGAGGCTAGTTAATTATGGAGCAGTAAATTTTTAAGTGAGTTTATTTAACAAACTGTCATATCCACTGAACAAAACATTGTCCGCTCATCATGTATGCACGTTTCAATGGAATACTGTATTGTATTTACGTAAACTTGGCTGAAACAAAATGTATTCGTATCGGAGCGCTTTCTAGATTCTATCCACGAACCCAATTCACATCCACAGACACTCGCGTGTCGCGCGTCAGCGGGCAAAGAATATAGACAACTGCAGAGTACGAGAACCCACTAACGAGACAGTGTTGGCGGGGTTCAAATACAATTTACACTCAAGAGGTAAACGGATATTTGAAAAACCCTTTCCTTCATATGTGTATTTATTAAATGCATAAAGGAATAGATAAAAATAGGAAACTATTTTCAACACATTACCCATTTCTTCTTGAATTTCAAAATGCCCTCTATATTTACATGTAAATTATAAATAACGTAAATAAAAATCGTATATTGAACTTTTGCTTTCATGCACAGGGTAAATATTTCCAATAAATGGATATAACTTAGGTAATATTGAAATTCTGGGGAGGCCTTGTAGGGCTCAAAGAATTTATCGAAGTATGAAACGGTTCAACGCTTTTAACAGGAGTATATATTTCTGTACTTCTGATACAAGAGTATTTAGAACGTACATGTAATAATAGTGATTTTGACGACCTCATTTCAAATTAGGCATTTCAATTTCAAACGTTTCACCAGGCTGTCCTCATTATCCTCATTATACTGTAAACATTCTAAATTTTAAAACGAATTTGTCACATTTTTTTGCTGGTGAACCGCACGTCTTTGAAGGCTCAATTAGTAGGGCAGCTATCCTCGAAAGCCTGGCCAGTCCCACCTTTCTAAAATCTTCCGCCGTCTTGCCGATTAGCAACCGCATGATAGAATTCTTTAGACCAGCGTTTCTTAACTTTTTTCAGTCCGCGGGCGCCTAGAAAATCAAGCACAGTTTCAAGGACCCCCCCTTTAATAAAAAACACAGCAATAAATTTAGGACAACCTATTTATTAGTCCGTGCGCACTTGGTGTACTCACTACAGTCAGTCTCGGTCGGATTCCGCTTGCTGGCGCACGCTCGCCGTTGTAAATAAACGTAGCGGTTACGAGACTTGCTGGCATTTATTAATTAATTCAAATATCCATAGATAAGGCAGCGGAACCCCATACACATACTCGTAGACCCCCAAAGTTCCGCGGACCACCAGACTAGTATTTCATAGTTACGAGACTTTATAGAATATTTTTGTTCATTCAACTGCCATCCTCCTGCCAATATACCTTGCTCAGCGCATTAATCTATTTCGCCTTTTAAGAAACACAGTATAAATATATATGTTGATATGTTATACAAGCCGTGAGGTATAAATATTTGTTTCATTGCATCATTATCAGCAACATTATTACAAGTGATAAGTATACCTTCGTGTGCGCATCAAGCGAGAGGTACTATAAAAAGCTGTTACCGCAATTGGAGCCAGATGGGGAGGCATTTAATAAAAAATAAACGGGCGCGGCGGGCGGTCGGCAATCTATCACGCCCTCAGTCATAAGCTGACTTTAATGCTGGGTCACTTCAGGCCTTTTTGTTGACGTTAATATTACTTAACGTTTACCAAAAAAATCACAAACTCATCCTCTTCCTTAAATGAAACGTCAACGCTGTGATAAACGTCTGAATAATATTGAATATTCATATTCGCCGTGACGAGACCTTCGCCGATTTGAACCGACGATGAAATTATAACCCGATTGTTTCTATTCAATCACGGAGTGCGGTTAATTAACATTCAAAGAAAAATTATATTACTGAATTCATTAACACGAGAAGACTCGTTAATTTTATACTGAAATATTTTAGTTCAATTTTACGGCTTTTTAGACCAATTATGTCTTCAATTACAAACGTTCAATATAACTTGGATCAATTACACTTTCCAATTAACATTTCGAATACTAAATGATATTTTTTTCTTAACAAAGGTAATAAAATTGTTTTAATAAATGCATGCATAGAGCTCTCGAATGCGGTCAGCGGACAGCGAAAAATAGCGTTAGTCAAGTTGCCGAGCAATTTCATTCTTTGTTACAAATGACGAGTAGTCTTCTGTGCATAAGGACGGTAAGTGGGCAAGATGTCATAGTTACGTTGCTCCCCTGTACTCGAAAAGTCGAGCATTCTTCGCGACTCATGATGCAAGCTGAGTGCAGATTTCAACAGCCTTTTGTTTTCGCCCAGCCATGTACAAAGGAAAGTTTCCGAGATGTATTCCGCTGAGACAAATATGGTGCGTGAAAGAAACTTTTATTTTCGTGTCTCTACAACTTTATGTACAAAATTTGAATCAATAGATATCTAGTATTCTATTCAGAAAACAAAAATAAATATTTTCCAGCTCATATCATAAGTAGCTAACTTTGAACGCAATTACTTTCAGTGAAGTAGTCGGAGCACTTAATGTGGAGTATTTTCTAAGCGACACACATTACTCTTCGCGGCGAGGCTACGTCCCCATGTGTAACTCGAAACTGAATAGATACGCGTAAGTAAAGGTATGATGCGAAATAATGAAGAAGCACTTAACGCTAATGCTAAAATAGTTAAAATGCGCAAGTAGTAATATTACCAGTAAACTTCCTAAATACTTTTAAATGAACATATTTCGGTTTAAAGGCACTGCGGCTGAGACAAGGTTTAAGGTTTGAGATGTTTTGCACCTGTAGCTAGGACAAGATACCGAAGGCAACAGAATACCGCTATAGTATTTCCTGCCTGTCGCAAGAAGCATCGAAAAGGAGGTTTACGGGGTTTTGGCCATCAACAGGGGAAAATTCGAGCCGTCCAGACAGCGATTGGTGGCCGCATATTGACGTAAGCGGAAGAAGGCACAAGGCGAGACAGTCGTTCCGTGAGCTGAGCCCAACGAAAGTGCTCCGCTAGAGGAAACCGGTGCATTCTTTTTGTGATCTCGGAGTTTTCTAACAGCACAGAGGAAATCCACCGCGGGTTCGTGGCTAAAGATCCCAGACAACCCGATACCTCTCTTAAGGTACCATAGTACCTTCTGACAGTTTTCCCAAATCTCTAAAAATAAATTACGAGATTTTTAAACTTAGTTGTCAACGGTCGTGTATTGCCTGATGATTGACTGATCTGAGGTAGGTCCTGAGTAGTTTTTAGTAGAGCACAGGATATATATTCCGCTAGATTTATATGTTGCGTCAAGCTCTATGTATGGTTCCGTATACGAGTATGTACGTAAGCACCACGCGACTTACTCGTAAGATACGTTTCACCTGGAAATGCAAATGAGGATTGCTCTCTGGAGGCCCCTAGGAAATGAGTTTCTCAAATCAATCGTTACTAAGCGTTCGCAAATGAGAAATCATTCTCCGAAGCTCATTCAAGTGCTTTCAATTATGTACGTTTGAATGTGGCTACTGGAATTACTGTTGTTTGTTTGTTTTTGTCTCTGCATAAAGTTATCACCGACGTAGTTCACATTTGGTTTTTAATTATTTAGTTGCTGATGGAAGTTTTCTATATTTTGTTGTTAATGGAAATAAAACAAAATAATAACAATATCTGTGGATATTACTCAGAGGCACCCCTTATAATTTACCTATGTACGACACTGGACAAAAAAGGAAAAAGAAAAGAAAACAAACCTCCTGATAAAAAAAAACAATTTGTAAAATAAATATCACTTGGGAACAAAATTGGCGCCACAAAACTATTTGTAATTTTATTAATCTTGATAGTCTATTGTTAAGTTTGTCATGCTGTGGAAGCCACTGAAGAAATACATTATATTAATAGTCTTTTAAACAAAACTCTCTACAAATGTGAGTGATACGTCTTAAGTACTTGCATAAATCTAACATCTTATAGTAGCAACTCAATACAAATTCAACACTAAATATGCGATTAATATAGTCAAACAAAACGTAACGGGAGTTCAGAATGAAACAAATAAAGAAAATATTCTGCGAAAGCTCTAAAGATAGTGAAAAATGTATTTTCTTTCACAAAGCGCATAACGTAGAGAACATGAAATATGGTACGGATTTCGTTCGGCTCAGCGTGCGTTCGCAGTCTACCTACGAGTATAGGTTTTCGCGATTCGAAAAGCAACAAACTTATCCCCTGCATTTGTTCTGTATTTATTGTACACTAATATTTCACCATTCAAGCCATTTTGTGGCTTGTATTTGGATCTTGATTATAACAATTTTTATATGAAAAAGGCCGCCAAGTTCAGGTAGCAGTCACGAGTGGCTTCTGGTGTTGGCGCTAATAAACTTGATGGATTTAATAAACCTCTAACGGGATTTTATGTAAAAAGTTTCTAGGCATTTAAGACCTCCTTACTTACAGCTAAAGTAAACATTTTGGTTATATCTAAGTAATGACACCTTGAAATCCAAATCAAGTTGATACTTAAAAAAATATTTCTTTTATGGCACAAAAGATATAAATTGCTTGACAGTGATTTTTAAACAAATACCAATGGCTCGCACCATCAAAATTCATAACGAAAACCGAACGCATCTAAAAGTACCATATACATTACAACGAGCCAAGTCTGTATTCAAATGTAATGCTAATTCCAATCTTGCTGGTGAGCATACGCAAAATGAAATTATTAATTCCGTTTGCGAAGGAGATAATTTTGTAGAACGCTAGCGTTGTTTGACTTTAATTAATTCGAGCCTTGTCAACGGCGAATGTAATTTCAGGAACGCGCCTGTCTGAGGCATGTTTCTCGTTACCGTAATCGCCAAGCGTTCATTTAGTGTTGATGACACGCGCACATACGTTCATACGTTTATATTCCGATTGACAGTGTGGTGCTGTTTTAGACAGTTTCCGTGTACCGAGCTCGATGGTAAATTGTACCTTACGTGGATTTCATGTAAAATAGCTTGAATAGTTATAAATTTACATGGGTTTCAATGAATTATTTGTGTCATTGGAAGAAACTATTAAATTAAATTCTCATTAACTTTAATTTAGTGTTTACAAGTACATTATTTTCGCGGTATTTTGGAAGGTACCTAGTATAAGAGAGGTAGTAAAATTTTAAGATTATTTTTTAACGATTACACTAGCTTTTTAATCTCAAATTCTAATCTCATAATAATATCGTCCACAGACTTTTTGCTATATCGCATTACATGGAAAGAGATCAACATTGTGCTTTGAGTATATCGTATGAGATTGTATTGTTTAAGCTTCATCAATACCTTCGTATATTGTGAGATCCGGTGAAAGCTTTCCAGTGTTTTATCGCAGCAGTGCCTTAAGCTAAATGTGCTACTTTTTAGTCTCTATATTTTCTGTTCTTTAAAACACGACTTACAATGTTATGACCCCCACATTTTATTCCCCATGTAGTTGATGCTAAGAACAAGGATACGATTGCAGGACTGCAATACACAAAAAAAACAACAAAACAAACTCTCAGAACAATAACGGATAAGGGAAAGCGTCATAATATATCAGTAGCCTTGACAAGGAATCGAACTCGTTTCCTTTTACTTGGCAGACCGGTATGGTAACCATTGACCATTCAGTAAACATTGAGACTAAAGCCATACTGCAGCATGACTAGTTTCATTGATTTATAATTTATAATTTAATTTATTATTTGTTATTTAAACGAATGCTGAGAGTTTTTTTCACCGGCTTTTTTCTCCCGGTCTACCATAGCCTGACGTGGCCTGATGATGGCCTGACATGACATAGCACACATGGCCGAAGTAAGTAAGATGATTAAAACATGACCTTCATTGAGTGTATGTATGTACCTTATAATGAATAAAAACAATTTGAATTTGAATCGAGGCAAGGAAATCAGCAAATTTTGACCAGCACATTGTAATATTAACTATATCGTAATTTTAATTAGGATGTTTATAACTGTGACTGCAAAATATTAAAAATTACGTATTAAAAAAATATACGGGTATATGTATTCCTCTTAAACTTAGTAATTAATATTTTATTCCCTGAGTTACACACACACAGACATAGTAGTTGCGGAATACATTTTTAAAGCAACTATATGTCGTTGAGTAGTTTCTACTTAGTACAGATATTATTAAAAACTGATTGTGAGTTTTTTTTTTGAGCTCTTCGTTACCGAATCAAAATCACGCGCCGGTACATGTGTTACGCATAAGTATTTAAGACCAACTTTGATACTATGGTAAAAAGGAAAAAGGACACGGGAAATGCGAGAACATAAATTCTTTTCTTTGCCTGTGACTTGCTTTGTAGTATTCGCAGTTCAAATGGCAAAGTTTTGGTTTCAGACGCGCCGACCTAAGTGCACTTTGTCACTTAAATGGGAAAATATTGCTTTCAGTAAAGAAATAAGATTACCACGACGAAAAGTAGGTGCTTTGCAAAATTCAACTTGAAGACATTATTGTTTCCCGCGCCTTAACAGCGATGGGAATGAGAGTTTATTACCAAAGTTATGTAAAAAGGTTATTGTAACTTTTTTATTAATATTTCACCTACTTGTATATGCCTAAACGAATACTTGAGAAAAAATTCGTTATTACCACCGACGGGCTGATACCGCTGTATCATACATATATTTTATAGTGCTGCTTATTAGTAGGTACTTGGAATATACGTTGAGTTAAAACGTTCCTTCAATGTGTTGCAGGTGTCTATAGGCGACGGTGACCACTGTGATTGGTCAGTCTGGGCCGTCTGTGTATCTACGTGTCTTTTTCAAATAAAAAAAGGTAGTTCAATCAACTGATGTTAATTGTAAATCGCAATAAATTTGCATGACGGAATGTGCTACCGGTCTATTTTAGAATTTCCTTTTTTATAATAATATTATGAGCATGACGCTATTTTATCTGTAGGAAAGCCATGAAGCAATGAATTTTGTTGATATGTCGCATCGGTGACGGCTGACGACAAACGGGCTCTATCGCATTGCATGGCTTAATTCTTCACTTTTCCTGTGTATGAATTTTATAAAAATTGCGAAAGCAATCTGTACCGCACACATTTCAGGCCTGTGAAATAATGCACGGGCTTTTGCTGTCATATTTCAGCTACGGTATTTCGGTAAAACGTGAATTTTATATTGTTGTTTAAAAGTGTTAAATCATTGATAACTGCAATTTTTATAACAAGTATAAAGAAAAATAACAAAATAATTTTATAAATAGGCTAATGTATTAGGTACTAGATTCATCTTTTTTTTTTCTTAATAAATATTACGTTATGATACTGCATTACTAATTAGAGTACACACCCGTTAAAACACATCGTTTTTCAATAAATTTTTATTTCTAATTTTCATTCAACTCATCCTTAAATATTAAAATCAAAGGATTTAATTCCTTACTATGCATTACCATGTAACTCTTTGAGGCACGGATTTGTAATGAAGAAAAAGCGCGAGGAACTTCGTTGCTGACGAGGATCCTCCGAGCGTACACATTTTTATAATAAAACATTAATATACAAATTAATTATACAGATACGGAAGTAGGTTATCAAATTTACAAAGTCGATATGATTAATTTAGCGATACTTCAAGTCGACATAACTTTAAACTAAGTTATAAATGTTATTGCATTTAAAAAAAATCGTATATATACAGCACGAAAATATAAATGCTAAGTAAATAAAGTTTTTACTAACTTATAGGGAAAACTAGCACTGCAAATTATGCAGCGATGGAACCGCAGAAAGTACTCAGAAACAAAGTCTGAAGTTCTTATTGCAGTGCAAACATCAGGAGCACTTCGGCTGAGCCTAAAATTTCGATTGGTCTCAAGTGCATTTCTTTGTTTTCGGTCAAATCTTAATGCCAGAAAGTTATTTGCTAAGTTTGCATTGTTTACTTTTTAATAAACTCTTCTTGTTTCAATCCAACGGAAATAACGTTAAAATGTTTTTTTCTTAACTTGCTTTTTTATGATAAGCAATTAATATAGATTCACGTTACAGTACCAAAAACTACGATATTATGTATAATGAAAATTAAAATGGCACGGTGGACTATGAAATTTAAAAATATTTCACCTCCATAAACATAAAGGGCACGAAGTTGCAAGTCAGGGTTGAGAGGAGTGAAGTGATTTTTCGCATAAAAACCCCTAATGATTGTGTTACAACCGTCATTGTTAGGGTATTGTCGTAAATTCTTCCACTTAAGTTGGGCACGTGACATATGGGACGCCGCCCAGCTGTTACGTTTCGTTTTAACCCGTGCGACCGTAAAGCGACATTGATAAGTGTTCAATGCGACATGTCTTTATTTGGTCCAAATGCAAGATAATAGGTGAAATAACTCTTGTAAATTTATCGCAGCAAGTCGCTGTAATTTTGTAGAAACCAATTTAAAAACTTTTACATTTAGAACCATGTACAAATGTGAATATCAGTGTTGTTTGATATCAGCGTTGTTGATGGTTGACTGTCGTACAGATTGTGTGACATTCTCACGTAATCTGAGGAAGTAACATACTGTGACTCACTTTAAATGAGGGTCAGTACAGTTTAAGATAGGCCGTGGGAGTCCGGACTACTGGGACTACTTTACGTCTAGTGGTCAGCATTGACTAATCCCTTAAGAAATAGATTTAATTTAAAATATTACTAATAAATTAATCACCCCAAGGTTAAGTTTTAGTAAACTAAATTATTGCTACTATTAATTAGTAATCTTGAACAATTGTAATATTATTGGAATGGCTAACTGAAATTCCTGTTTTCTTTATTTTAAAAACTTGACGACAAATTAATAATATTTTTATACTAAAACATAAAACATTTAATAAATGACCAAATTATGTATTGATAAATGTTGGAACTAAAGTTTAATATATAAACTGAAATTAAGTTCAACTCAAATTTAGATTAGCGTCTTTTACATTAACCAACGGTGCGCACGAATCATACTTTCAGTGACCGGAGCGAGAGAATTCCATCACCACCAAAGCATGTGCCTTCCCTCTAATCGAGTAAATGTTTCCGACCCAGTGACTCGAACACGTCCCATAGAGTAGCTGCGAGCTGTAGCACGTAGCGTCGTAGCCTTGTACAGCCGGAGACGCCGAACGACATCCTGACTTAAACAAACATTTGTGCAGTTGATACTCCCCACATTTTGATGGCTGCACCGCTGGAAATGTTTTCTGTCACGCTCCACTTCGGTATGATGATTAGCGGAATAAAACTGCTTTTAGTTACATGTTTCGTAGCGGTCTCGGAAATATGGACGGGGGAAATAACTAGATGGGACTGTATATTTAAAGCCGGATTTTAAAATAAATGTGGTTTTAGCTAATGAAACTAATCACGTTGTATCACATGTATTATAACCATAAAATTTTGGTGTATATCAATGTTTATTTGAAGAAAAAATTCAAAACTGTCATACAATTAATTATTCGAAACTACTTTTATATTATGAAGTATGAGTAGTAGGTACAACCGCTTTCTATTTGACATTGTCATATATAAAATGCTCGCTTAAGCATTAGCTATAATATACTAAACACAAGTAAATTAACATAAGGCGGTAGGGGAGGGACAAAGTTATCCCGCTTTAGAATTAACCAACCGCAGTCATTAAATACGATGTACGTTCCACCCGCATCGCCTTGACTTAGAACCTTATTCGCTTTTGCATCATACTTGTTTTACAAAATTATTCATAGAAACACCTTACATTGCACGGGGCTAAAAATTTAAAGGGTAATTTTGATTTAAATACTATACCTAAGATTTCTAACACATTTATTTTGATAAGGATTACTATTCAGATAATTAATGCTGTGCCGGTAAACTCGCCTTCGAAAATAAAGAAATATTTTGAACCGAATCTAAAAATCAAACAAATAGTAATTGTTAATTGCTCTTAAAAAATACACTTAAAAAAAATTCTTTCGCGGGCTTCAGTTTAAAGCTCTGAGAGTGAGTATACATATAACTAGCGCACGCCACGGAAACTCTAAGGGACGGTATTTTCAACTTATATCAAAAATATCACAATACCGCAGCTTATTTTTACAATAAGTTTTAATATTCATACAAATATCGATAATTATCTTCACTTAATTATACATATTATGCTACGAAAAAACATTAGGTATGTGATTCTAAAACAAGATGTACATGAATATTAAAAATATATATAACACCGAAACCTTTGACCGCGCCTTTGACCGAATAAACTCACGTTATAATTCATGTTACAATCATACTGACACATACCTTATTACCTTATACCCGTTATTGTTCAGCTTTCAAAAAAACGTGAGATAATGGAAGAAGTGTTCATTTACGCCGTCACCTATAAAAAATATCATTAAGAGAGTGAAAACCAATTTAGGAATCAAACGAGCGAATTCATTTTCTTCTAAATTTCCGCTCCGCCTCAGTCAATATTGGAGTTACCTATATTTTTCAATTCGTTTCAAATTATAAAAATTTCCGCACAGTGTGAGCGTTAACTGTTCGCGATAAACTTTTTTGATATTACTCAGCACCCGTTGCACGTAAATCTGCCCTTACATTGGTCCGGTAACTTTTTCAATTTAACAGGTAAGGATAAATCGTTCATTCTTTTTATTCGAACATAGAACTGATATAAACTCCCTTGAAGTTTGGAACGCTGAGGCTATATTGTGCCGTGTTAACTTCGAAATCTTTCGCTCAATCGCACTACACCTCCTACGCTTCTTCAGCTGTTTTTTCATCGCATATTACAATCAAACTGTGATTTTCTCCGGCGGCAGCTTGTGTTCGGTTCCTTTTTATATTTACGAGAATTAAATAAGAAAACAAAGGTCCCATTTCGATCAAACGACAATTTGTAAACGTAATGCTTTTTTAAAATGTCAAAAGAAAATAATATTAAGGTTTGTTTTTGGAACGAAGTTCCTTATTTATTTATGGTAGGGACCTCGTTTTACGGATTTTTGTAAGTATGCAGTACGGATAGTTTTTAAATTCGCAATATATGAACACAAGAAGTACCTACTCGTCATTTACATATTCATTCCCATTTTCATGAAGTTAAGTTGTCAATCATATAATTTTTTTTAAACGAATTCTCTTAGCGCACTCTAAATAAACGTCAAGTAGATCAATAACAAATACGTCTTCGGCAGTTTTATCTCTTTAATCGCTTTAAGGGTGTTTTTGACAGAACAAAGAAAAATTGAGTGGTTCAAACATGTTTAAGTAAAAAAAAGTGCTGAAAGAGTATGGTATAAAAATAGTTGCGCGGTTAGATGTTATTTACAAATCACTATATTTTTACATACCACAAATTTACGGACGCAAAACACTAAAGGGAAACTTGAAAATTATAAAAATACCAAAGAAAAAATTGAATTATTCGAACTCCAGACAGACATTGAACGTGAACCAACTTTAAGAGATAAGCACAGTTAAGGAGCTTAAATGTCTGCATTTTGACTGGAGGATCACCCTTTATATAAAAAGTCATTTAAACTTTAATCTGTCCTCGATGCATTTGGAGTGTTCCTAAATAAAAACGGCTGGATTTAAAGAAAATCTAAAAATGTTAAAGCGTTGACAGTGAGCGACGTTTACCTACTTCAGATATCAGCTAGCCTATAAGAGATTTACTTGTAAATGATAAAATTACGACTGAAGGATATTTTTCATGCGGGTATGGCTGAAACTTTTATCTCGTGTAGAAGCATTCACAGCACAGTTGACTGACAAAGACGAATGACTTCAAAAACCCCTATAACTTATGAAGTCCCTTTAGATAATGCTTATATTGCAGATTGAAGTTTCGCTACGACACAAATTAACTTGGTACTAAGCTATTTGCGAGTAGATATCTGAAGCTGATCTAGACGAAGGTCATTTATATCGAAACTTTAACTAGAGCAGACATTTGTATAGCAAACTGACAATTATATAACTATAACATTAAATATAATTATAGTGGAATGTGATGTAATGTAATGAATGTAATTGTACTTAACGTAAAATTATCTGGTCATTAAAATGGAAAGTGCAAATTGTCATTCGAGAATTTTTTGTAACGTAATTCAAGTACCGTTTTTATATTTATAAGCAACAGTGAAATGTCGCGTCTAAGAAACGATAATTATTATTTATCGATTATATTGGTAAAAGGGTTTTATTATAAAATGCGTATAAGGGTTTCTACCAAAAAATAATATAATGGCACTTTGTATAATGTCAATAATGGCTTCCGAGTATAACAATGGATGTTCCGTCCACCGACAGCAGTATTGTCAGGGCTCAATGGGTGCCCTCCCGTTGGAAAATGGCTCTTAGAATGATTCGCTTTTGTATGCTTAACGAGTGACAGTTTCCCTTTTGAATATATGGGGTAATTGAAATCTCATCTTTGATATATTGCGCAATTACTTTTAGAGTTTTACCGCGACGCGCCGAAGTTTATTCGGAATTTTATCGGTCACTGTAGCGCAAACATACGAGTAGATTTTTATCGTTTTGTTTTCCTGATATTTAAAACTGGCAACACATGACCTTTTTAATTTAAAGTAAAGTTTAATGTAAAGTATGCTTAAAGCGCACACATGTTTATTTTGAAACGAATAATTTTCTGTCAGCGATTTTCACAAGCAACGAAATTTCTAAGCTAACACATTAAAGGACTACCTATGTTAATACTTGCCCGTGTTATTGTATTAGTAATTATTTGAGATTATAATCTCGAAGACACCAAGAAATAGATTAAAACTCGCAGCATACAAATAGAATTAGTTCGAAAGAGTAACGTCACGCGAACACTACATTAGACGTACAGGCGGCTGTAAAATGTAGATATCTCTTGAACCGCAGGACCTTCCTACGTGCGCACTTTTTTATGGAAATGAGGTGGCAAATAAACATTAAACTGCGCCATGTTCAATTAAAAATGCCGTTAAGTATTAATGTTCTACTATAATTTCATTGGAGAGTTTTATAGAACACGTTTAAAAATATCCAATTAAAATTAAATACGTGGGTTTGTAATCGATTGTTTGTAATCTTTTAAAAAATATAAATGTATTTTTCAACCAAGATTCATAAAATATGATACTATGCTTGATGGTTTCGATTTCCGCAGGATAAATATCTGTGTGATAGGCTTTGATTATTTCTTCCACGTATGCCTGTAAAATTGTGTTTATAGGTATGTATTTAGATATTCATATACATAGTGTACTTTATCTACTGACCATTTATCGCAACCTCAGCGCCACCTAATATGGAATACGATGGTCGTGTGTGAAGTTTTAACAAGAGCGTTTAATTATAGGCATTAATATTACTTCCATGGTGGTCTACTATTTTTGTTAACTTTAAGCATAGGAAAGATTAATACCTAAACCGAGTTCCAAATCTGATCTATACAAATTGTTTTGAGGAAAAAGGACATCGCAATGACCATTACCGCTTAGAAAATGAAAATATAATTATTTGGGTGTACTACCCATCTCAAATCTATATCTATACTAATATTATAAAGAGGAAAGATTTGTGTGTGTGTGTGTGTGTGTATGTAATGAATAGGCTCAAAAACTACTGGACCGATTTCAAA
>DWDX01002963.1:0-14031 GCA_018245675.1 Agara michaeli | reverse complement strand
TGTTACACTTTTTTTATTTTCATATTATTATCATTACTATTTTGAACACGCGGGCGGAGCCGGGGTTAACAGCTAGTAATAGATAATCATACCGATTTCCGTACCAACTACCTGTATTGTGTTTCTTGTTAGTGTATTCTGGAATTATTCCTGAGCAGGGTACAGTAAGTACTTAATCCCATCTTCAAGGTGCTCAAGGTGCTGTCATTATGTAGGTCCAAAAGTCGTTGTTCCGTGCTCCTCGTTGGGACATAAAACTGACCGTTAGTTAAACTTAACGATATCACCAGCCGTTTCAATGAAACGCAACTTGACAACTTGGACGGATTAAAGAAAAAACCACGGTGCTGTGGCCCTCAACTTCGGATTTAGTTTTCAAGATAAATAAAACAAGAATGAATAGGCAGGTGAAAACGCTTTCTAGGTAAATGCGCTGCCTCCTAGACTGCTCATCGTTTCCCATGAGGAGAGATCGTAGTCAAACCCGAGCTCGTTTTAAAATAAAACGAAAGTTTAATTTAAGCTTATATTATGACGCGATTTTTTTTCAACCCCTTTATTGTCCATTGCTAACCTAATGTCTCCTCTCATAAAGGGAACATTGAAAACCACAGAACAGAATACTAGAGAAACAATATGGATAAAAATGATAACCTACGAGCCCCTCGAAAGCGTCGCTTCGTGTAATTAAAAATGGATTAAAAAAGGAAATTTACTATTGCGGTTAAAGACAGATAATTGTATCCCTATAAGTTGATATTATTGAAAATAATTGCAAAACTGAAAAGCTGTTATTAAACGGGCTATTGAATTACGACACTATCGCAAAGAGAACAAAACGGTTACAAAAGCTTATTAAATAAATAGAAAAGTCTACAACAGAAAGAGTCACGGCGTTAATTCTGAAAAGAGATCCGTGAAACACTGAAATAAGGTTGCTGATAACGACAATAATGAAAAACAAAAAAAATAAAACGTTTCTGTTAGTCAAATTGAGGCCCCTGTTGACAAAATTACTTTTTTGAAAGGGTACAATCCACCCCGCGTTTATAACGAACAAAGACACACAAAACTCTTTCATGTACAGCACTGTACTGGGTGAATGCAATGTGTTCGGAGTTTGACCGAGTTTCGCCCTCGTGTTTGTTTAGGAACGAACATCAGAATTTCATCAGACCACCCTACCATATCGACGTGTACAAGAAAAATGAACATACCATAGACAAAGGCCGTTCGAATTGTATTATTATCGACCGAAGAGAAAAGAGAAAAAACCATGCAGTCAAGTAATTTAAAAAAATTTAAGTTACACGGCATAGGGTCACGATATTTTAAAATTGGAACATAAATGAACATTTGTCTAAATATGACAATCGTTTGATGATAATTCAATTTTTCTCCCAACTATTTATTCATATAATAAAATGATTATATTTTTTATCTGGCCTAAAAATCATACTCTTTTAAATTACATGTACCGTGCCAATATTAATGCTTCCAGTGAAGATTGATAAATCTCTATTATAAAGTTACAAGCGTTTTATAAATAAAAACGTAAGCATCACTCACCATATGGAGGATAACATCACAAGGATACCTTTGCGTACCCTAACCTTAATTTAATAATAATAATAATAAGGTTCTGTTACATGTGTGAGGTCTGCACATGCACACTTGGGTAGCGTGGTCGACTAAAACCTTAGTCCTTCTCATTAAAACAGAAGACAAGTGTCCAACTGTGAAACAATAAAAATAGTTGAAGAACAACTAACATAATCAAGTCCTCGCACTAAAAGAGACATGTCATAATGAGATTTGTGTCGGGTGAGAGGGCGCGTAGAACAGACGTACAGTCGTAAAGAAGTTTTACGAGGCTCCATCATCAAAGCATCAGCCAACTTTGATGAGCGCGGGAAAATCAGTACCTGCAATCATCAAACGATTCAGGTCCATATGGACAAGTTCTTCCGAGATTAACTGAGGCCTAGAAGGGAAAAAACCGTATGTTTCATACAGACATACAGAGATTTTTTTTATGTTTGTTTGTAATGAATAAAATAAAAAAATTCTGCACCAATTAAAAAAAATGTTATACCTATCAAAAGCTACCATATCTCATATTACATTATAATCACTGTGCCGCAGAAAAAATCAATTGAAACGAAAGGAAAATTGTATGAAAACTGAAGCGTATATTCGCAAGCGAAGTACTGACTACTTATATATTCTCAAATTAAAATGAACAAACGCCGTATACTTTAAATACAGAAGTGGCCCAGAGATGGCGTTACTAGCAATTTAAATAAATTAATGATACAAAACTAACAAACAAATGGGATATAAATAAAATATCTTTATAATTATTGTGTCGCTTACAAATTAATATATTATATACGTCTTTATATGTGAAACCCACATCAAAATGTCTTGTTCGCTGAGCGAGTAGAGTATTCGTTGAGTGAAAATGAGCGAGGAATCGTAAAGTCGTTTACGACGCTGTACCATCAAGGCATCGCCTCGCACAGATAAAATACAGTATTGCACGACATATGGGTATGATGTCACATACATACGTACCTGCCAGCATTATACAAGAAAGCACTTAGTTACAGCCAATTGATTTTTTTTAAATATAAAAATTCACTACCAATGAATTACCAGTGACCTATGCTGTAACTTATACACGTTTTTGGCAATCTGTCAACAAGTCTATCTAGTTCTTTCGAGATTGAGGTTCGTTAGAATGCGCGTAGATTTTTCGACGGCGTTACTCAATTTCTAGATTCTTCGATTGTAATACGGTCGTAGCTCAGATTTGTAAATGAAATATGAAAGAAAGGAAGATATGAAATAACTATACCAATATAACAATTAATGTTTATGGTTAGGTATAACTCAGATTAGCATCTGTGATTGTTTTATTGTTTATAGTAGCTCACGCTACCTTGCAGTATATCGCGGTAATATACCAAATTGCCCGTTAATAACCCTATGAACGTATAAGAGCTGTCTAAACAAAGCTTTGGGCAATTTGTATATAATGACATTATAAAATAAATGCATGATTTTAATCTCCACGCCAGCGGCGCATCGTAAACTGTTTACGAGCACCACTGAAAGCTTCTGTAAGTTATGAGAGGAAGCGGTTTTGTTACAGATGTAATCGATAAAAATATCTTGCAACAAAACATACTTTATCGCGTCCTAAATTAGGCAAAGAATATTATCGCTGCTCACGAATAAACATGTATTGTAAGTGCTTCAAAGCTTCCTAAAAAAATACTTCCAATAAGTAGTAATAATGATAGTGATACTCCCCCTAACAGGAGATCTTTATAATCAGCGAAGATTTCTTAGACAAGCAGCATACTGCAAAATACTCTTTCAAAGTAAAACGTATTAGTCACAGTAGTTTACCAAGCTATGATAAAATCTACCAACTATTAAGTGACGAAGGCCCATTAGTAGCAGCCTGTTGTAATTACTCAATCATCAGAATAATAAGACAGCGTTAATGTCAAGTTTTTAAGAATCAGAACGATTATTCATGAGGTATTTCACAGTTCAGCCGTTTTTTTGTTAACCACTTGTTATCAGACATTTATAATAACGGTAATCTAAGAGTCTACTACACAACTAATCGATGCGACTTACAGCACTGACTGACTCTGACACTTGCTTCCCATGATACTTCTCCAACTGACACTTGCTTCCCGTGAGTCTTCTCCCGCTCGTGCCATGTACCGCGGACGGTAATTCAGCACAGCTATGAAACGCGTCAAAGAGTGTTGTGCCCGGCCCTCAGCTATTTGTGTTTTACGGCTCGCGTAATACCGCAGCCGGAATGTGGTGCGTTGATTAGATATTACTGGGTAATAATTAACTGGAGTATAAAAATGCGTAAATAATACACATAAAAAAGAAAAATGGTTTCCAGTTAAATTTTATAAAAACGCATGATAACTTTTAAATGAAGTTTATATTAATACAACATATTCGTTATAAGTAAACTTTATTTTAATATTTAGAGAATAAGACAAAATAAAATAAGGATAAAAAATATATGCATAAAATCTTGTCACAGCTGTGGAAAAACAAAAGCATCGAATGAAAAATTTAAAAAAAAATTGATAACGCATTGATATAATAAAAATACTGTGCTCTTATAATCAATCTCGCTTATTTTTATTGTTTGGCAATGAAACACTCAACGACCACGTCTTGCCGAAAAGTTACCTACCCTTATCTATTTATGTTATCTGAAGTCTGTATATTATCCGTCGGCTTAACATCTAACGTGGATTGGATGCGACCTGAATTCCTAACTTATTGCCACATCGTTGTTAGCAAACTGTGTCGAGGTAATGGTAGCAGGCTAAAGTGATTGTAATTGGTTATACATTACAACTTCTGTTATTTTTCAATTCTGAACTAAATATGTGGCAAATTGTATCTAACAATAATTGTAACTTTTTACATAATTCATTTCGTGTTTATTACCGTGTTATTTATTCATCTAGATTACATATCATTTGCATTTCTTATACGTTTTTCAATATAACAAAAAAATTGAATTTTAACTTTAGAAAAGTTTCGGTAATTAAAAAGTAGATATTGTACTTACGATTGGCAATGAGTAATAGTATTTTTCAACGCGTCG
This sequence comes from Agara michaeli, assembly GCA_018245675.1. Lineage (NCBI taxonomy): Eukaryota > Metazoa > Arthropoda > Insecta > Lepidoptera > Hesperiidae > Agara > Agara michaeli. Next base: position 9,371 of record DWDX01002963.1, on the reverse strand, counting down.
GTTATTTCATAGCATCGAAACATTTATTATGAAATATACAGTTCCAAAAACCGGAAACGAGGAATCATTGAGCGTAGACCGGAACTGGTCCGGAGACGCCGCGTGCGCCCTAAAACTACCGATTCAATTATTCTCCTTTGGGTTACAGATTACATTCAGCCAGAGATTTGACTCTGAAGATTTTATAACAAATACAATCAGATAAGTATATTACATTACATTAAGTTCTAAATATTAAACATTATAATTCCACATTGTTTATAAACATCAACCCAGTAAATCGGAACAGAATAAATATAAATATTTTTCGTATCCATTATCAAATAAATATAATATTATGGCGCTAGTATTTAATATTAATATAAAAATTATGTCAGACAAAATCAATTATTGTCACCAAATTTATTATATTTATGTCATCTTTAACAATAATGCCTTGCATCTTGATATACTCGTACCTTAACTTTCTATTATTGTACATTTAATGCATTTCAAGATTTATTATAATAATGTTATAATTAATGCATTCGATAGAGCTTAAGCCAACGTAATCCCTATGGAATAAGTAAGCTACATTTAAAACAAATGACCGTAAAAAGTTGCACAATAAATTGCTTTTGTAGGGAAGTCGCGGCGAATAATGAGTGAGGCAGTTTTTGTTTAAGAAGCGTTCGAGACTGCCATTCTTTGATATTCGGTTACCTCTCTTTGTCTTTTTCCTTTTTTATTTTTGCCCTCGTGATAGCTTCCGTGTCAAAACTTTCAAGTAAATAATAAACGTTTAACTTCTCGTTATAAAAAAAGGAAATTTCAGAATCATGAAAAGTTTCATTATTTTAAAATTAATAAACACACAAATGCAAAACATAATATGCTATTATAATAAGAACATTTAATAACCAAGGTTTGTCTGTGGACGAAGATTCCAAGCCCTGTTTTGGTCCCTTCTATAGAAAGGGTCAGCTGTCAACTGTAGTATCCTAGATAAGCCATTAAAGGAAACAACAATCTGTAACCTCAGTGGGTCTTCAATTCATAAATTCAATAAATTTTACTAATGTGTCTTGTTAATATTTTGTATGTTCTTTTATGATGATCCTGTAATAAATACCAACTAAAACTTAAAATACCAGTACTCAGTACGATTAAAAAATTGCTGAGTGTCATTTTTATTCTGTAAAAGTTAGTGTCATCTACATTACCTACTGTCACTAAAATTTATTTACAAATCTATCATATTTTGCTTCCATTTTGTTAGGATAGTTATTGAAAAGTAAAAAGATACTTTATAATGAGTTGTTTCGAGAATATGACGCTGCCGAGCTGCCCGTGGTTCGAAAGTGGCGACAGGAGGAACGTACTGTCCTCAATTTTCGCAGGATTACTGGTAAGTATGAAACATTGATGATTCATTGTCACATTGGGCAATTTTGGAAGACACACTTTGTGCAAATACGTATATACGTTTTAGAAATATTTAAACATTTATATGTAATATTTAATAATAGGTGTGCTCACAGAGTCATACACTATGACGCCAAATATCGCCAATCAATTACCTATGAAATACTCTGAACACCTGCTAATTTTTGCTTTCCTTATTTGTGTCGCGATCATAAATTGGTTCAAATGAAGATTATGACTTTGATACACAATAAAAATGTTAATGAGCATAAAACTACTGACAAAATTTGTTTGAAAATCTATAGAAAGTTCGAAGGGGCATATTTTTGTTATATGTATATTACAAACCTTCCACAAAATTTGTTATAAATTAACTAATATTTGTATTATAAAGTATTTGTTAGTGGTAGTAGTCGGTTCGTAACTTCATGACACTACAGTTCAAATTTTCACTTTCACAAAACAACAGTTACCACGTCCTCTTGATGGGTCATGAAATAGTTAGATTGACCTCACCTTATATTTGGATTAATGTTGTTAAACTTCATAACTAATAATAATAATGATTCGGGGACAATTTGGGGCTATCTGATTCCAGATTTACATGCCTGTGTTTTGGTAACTGGACGGTTGATTAATATGCATACATACAGTGTAATACATATGTAGATATTTTTATTACGTCCAGACACAACAAACAGTTGCGCTCATCACACATATGTTTTTCCCAGATGTAAATCGAACCTAGTCTCCAGTTCTGCAGTCAAGGTATCTAACTGCTTGACCATGAGTCAGATATATAAACATTTCACACTGAATTAAACCCTCTAGTACCCTCAAATACAACCATGCATGAGATATTCCAATGATTGATTACTTAGGGGTAAAAACAATTCGCTTGCAGTTCTTCACCGGCTGGTGGTTCATTATTGATGCGGCAGCTGTCTACCCCGGTGATCTGCCAAACGCAGCCCACGTGTGTGGAGTGATGGCAACACTGTCCCTTGTTATGGTCAACTCTGTGTCAAATGCACAGGTAAGAAAAACACACATAATGTATGCACAGTTTTTTTTCGACACATATTTTGATATTACGTCGGCTGTTATATATGCTACCACATATGTAGATATTCGGTGACCTGCTAATATATTCAAGGTCCTAAGTAAAAACAAAAATCCTCATGAGACAAACTGCAGGTGTTCTGTTATTTGTAAGAGCTAAATTGAAATCTAGCATGTCCCTGACTTACACCACAACCTTCAAAAAGATGCACAGGAATGCAGCTCTGTAACCCTGGAAGTTTCACCTCGTTTGATGTTAAAGTTGATTACTAATAAGTCTTAAGGGGTCTAGACAAACTGCGAACGGGAGATATATCGAGGTATAACTAAAACACAAGCGTACGTTCCAACGGTTTAATGCGGAAGAAACAATATTACATATTCAAGTACCTACATGATATTATTGATAATATTCTAAAACTACCCCATACATCACAATTACTTCTATGCATGGTGTATAAAATATATCCGTGTTAGTGTTTGTGTCCGTTTGTTCCTTGGTTGATATGAACATATATATTTTTGTACTCTTTTCGCCACTACATATACTAAACATGTGTGTAAAAGTTCAATGGCTTAAAGTGCTTAAGCGTTTACAGTCCAAACTTTGGGACAAATTCCTGAAACGATAAAACATAGAGAGTAAAAGTTGCCACTTGGTTATCAAAAATGCCCATGAGATTGACCCCAAAGTTACCTCATATCAGGAAAAAGTTCTATTTCAAAATTGAATATAGATGTACACAAATTGTCCACAAATTATCCTGACTGCCTTCCACTGGCTACGATCCTAAGAAACTTCCTGTCTCTTTTATTAACAGACTTCAAAAAAAAGGAGGAGGTTCTCAATTCGTCTGTATTTTTTTTTTCGCCAGTCATTGTCTGTTCCATGGATAATTGTCTTGAACTAACAACATAAGCCATGTGTTCTAATATCAGGTCCGCGGTGATACCTACCAAGGTGGATGTATGGGGCCGCGCGGTGCGAGGCTGTGGCTGTTCATCGGTTTCGTCGTGGGATTCGCCTCCCTCATCGCGGCGTGTTGGATCCTCTTCGCCAACTACGTCACTGCCGGTAAGCACAGGCTGTATAGTATTTCTTTTGCTTTGTGTAAGAGAAGCAGAAGCTGTGATAGTCGAGTGGTTTGAAATTCAGCCTACCACTCTGAGGAGGTGTAGGTTCGATCCTGGCGCACACATCGGACTGGCGACGTACGTTTTATAACTAAAATTTAAATAAAAAATAACTAAAATTAATTGAAATAAATTAATTTTTAGTTTTTAATTTAAATATCACTCGCTGTAATGGTGAAGGAAAACATCTTCATTCTAATAATAAAAAAAAAGTTAATATAAAACAATTAATTTTTAATTTTTAATTTAAATATCACTCGCTATAATGGTGAAGGAAAACATCGTCATTCTAATTTAATTTCAATCGATTAGATAAAATTTGTACTGTCTGTCTCATTCCAGGCAGCAACAAGCAAACGTGGCCCGGTGTTAGTCTCTTCATGCAAAATGCGTTCATATTCGCCGGCTCCTTAGTGTTCAAATTCGGTCGCACCGAGGACGTTTGGGACTAAGGTATACCTCTCTGACTGCCACTCTTACGACAACCCAAAATGGCAATTGTTAACCCAGGTCGTACAGTACCGTGAAGTTTCGTATTGATATCGAAAATACAATTTGTAAGTCTGTTGAGTTTTTGTATTACATAAAGCGTGTGTAATATGTGTGTACATTGTGATTGTATTGATTGTTTCTTTACATTCGATATTCAATTGATAAATATCATAACTAGGTGATTTTCTATTGTGTTGAAACCAGTTTAACGACGATCCATAAGCAGAATTAATATGCTAAATAATTTGAAATATGCGGGTATTTGTAACTTTAGTATTACATTTTGTGACAATGCATTTCCGAAAAATAGTATATCAAAATATATCAATACTGCTGGCGACGTAATAAAGATTAAAAATTAATCAATGCACCATTGGAAATTTGCAAAATTCTTTGAGTACCCATTACTTTCACATCAATTCCTCTCTTATTTAAAACATCTATATTGAATTTTAAATCGTTCTGTTATATGAAAGTAAAGTTTTCCTCGGCAATTGCTCCTTACAATCATCGATTTTATGTTTTAATTTGATTGAAGATACCATCACAAACTTAAAACTCTTAAAATTTCGTCTTCGCCCCATCCCCTCTACCCCTCTTTCTGGAGTCACGAAGGAGTCCTGCCAGTGCCTGAACAGCTGATTCTGTTGACTTTTTTCTAATTGTCTCAGTTTTGAAATGATACAAGATATACATATTTGTAATTGCCTCTATATTATTTCATCTAAACATGATTGCATTGGTCCATTGTATGTATTGCATCGGTTGAATTGAGAATGTCATCGGATGACTAGCAAAACGAAATTTGTTTTGGAAAGTGTTGTTGAAAAGATGTCAGTGCAGCCGACCGGAAGAATATTGTATGTATAATTGTGAGTCGATTTGAACCCTTTTTCCTGTCACACAGGTTTGCTCTTTCTAATGTTTCATTGAACTTTTTTCCTGTCATGCAAGCTGCAGAGAGTATCTATCAATAGACGGGAAAAGGCGCTCAAGATGACTCTTGACTGTGACTTATTTATGACCGCCTGAGGTTCACACCTTCGTAATACTATTCTGAGCTGTGGTTGTTCCATTTTCAAATGTTCTTTTAGAACGACGGTTTTCATTATGTGAGTGTAAGATATAATTATTCGCGTGATTAATAAAGTTTCGCCTGATTTTATAAGAAGTGCTTTTATTACGTGAAGTTAATGCTTTATTTAATTTATTTTTAGATTTTTTTTTATTTATCTTAATTATTATCACCATTAATGTTACTAAGTTACTGTTCACACAATACTGTATTAAGCATTAAACCAATTTTAATTTACATAAATGTATTTGAATCGTACTAATTTTCACGAGCCAAAATTCCATTCTATTATTTTCGTTCGCTACTTTACGGCAGACGATAATTTCATTCGTTCATCATATAGACCGTTTGGAGGTTGTAAAAAAAATAAAACCATTAAATATTTATTAGGCACATAATATATTATTTACATTAAAATACAGCGTTGGAAATTTATAATAATAATAGTAAACTATTAATTGAACAGGATAAATTATTGTCACACTGTATGATTATATAATTTCAATGAAAATAAATAATTGGTATCGTAATTCAATAAATAATTATTGCTCTTGTATAATTATTATTATTGCAATTATTGAAATAAAGATCTTATAGTCTAGTTGTGAGTATTATTTTATTTGTGATTATTTTTAAGTTAGAAATAATTAACTCTTAAAATCTTTGGCACGCTTCATTTATGGCACTTGTTAGCTGTTATTCGTAGAATTACATGATAATGTTTGTGATTTAAACGGAATAATTTGACTGTATCTCAATAAAGGGATTAAGCAAAGTGACCCATATTGTTATTTCGAATGATAGCATGATGTAATGGGCATCTGTAACGTGGTATGGATATTCACAAGCCGTTGCATCCCATCACACTTCGAGGATGTTTAGGATTGTTTGAATACAAAAAAACGTTAAATGCAAGACAGACGAGTCTGTGCGATACGCTTTTAGAATGTTTGTTTATTATTTGTCCAGAAGCACCAGCTGCGATCACTACTTGTAGGTATACGAACTGTAAGTGATGAAGCGGCGCGAAAATATCGACGTGTGTTTACAGACCGCTTCCTATAGCGCTCAGAAGTGGTACAGACGTGTGAAAGAATTGTTGAGCGCTAACATATTGGCCGGAGCGCCTGCAGCAAAATAACAGTTGTACAGACGCGTGGAAGAGTATGTCGAGGGTCATTAACCTTTAGTAGCTGTCAATATGACGTCAATTGATGATGGAAACTAGACAGTTTTGTGAGTAAGCAGTAGTTGGCAATGGACGTGTTTCGACGTGGTCAGTCCCCAGCTGTGCAGGATACCCCTCTCCAGGGCAATAGTTCGTATGTGTCGCGTTTGAGGTCGGCTTGTATTCGTGTAAATATGCTAACTTATTGTCAAGAATCCTTTTTATACACCTATTGTATGGACCTATAAAACATTAAGGATAAGGTGAAATTTTGACGCAATAACAATCGGAAACCTTAAGTACTCTGTCACACAATCAGTACGAATAGCTTAGTTGCGTTCGATCGTATCGGGCTACTTTCTTATGTAGTTGTCGAACTGTCCCTCCGCGTCCGCGCACGTCCGCGCGTTGTAGCCCACGGGCAGGCACAGCTGCTCGGGCCGGCAGTCGCCGCCGCGGTACTGGCACACGTTGGTCGCGGCGGGGCAGCGGTCCGGCGCGACCGCCACGCCGAAGAGGCGAGACGCGGTCGATATAGGCACTTGTCCCCTCGCCTGGTTCACGGTGTCGATGTACTCAATTTTTTGTCTGTGGATTTTAAAAAAGGAATAAGTCTGTGTTTGCAAGTTGGCAGCACTGTTTTTTTTTTTTGTATGAAATTTTATTGTTTTGTCTATGAAATACGGTTCTACGACTATATTGCAATATGTACACTGGCCTCGCGGTCGAGTGGTTAGCGACAGTGACTGCAAACCGGAAGGTTTGGAGTTCGATTCCCGTCAAAGTTAAATATTTGTGTGATGAGCATAATTGTTTGATCTGTGTCTGGGCGTAATAAAAATATCTATATAAGTATATTGCATGTATGTATGTATGTATGTTTACCACCTGTCCGGTTACCATAACACGGACATACAATCGTCTAATTTGGAATCAGATAGCCGTGTATGGAATTGTCCCCGGATAAGATATTATTATATTTTCGGTTGTATTTACAAAAATTTGTTCATCAATCGTTCGTTCACTGAAACCTATACGAGATTGGCATAGTGTGCACGATAAAACGTGAAAGCAGTAGGCACGCACGTTCGCCAGTCGGTCCAGTAAAACTTGTCTCCATTGATCGCCAAGCCGAACGGGTGCGAGCAGTTGGCCGCCACGATCTCGCTCTGGCGCGTGTCGATGGTCACACACTTGATCGCGTACAGCCCCGCGTCGGCGAAGCACAGCCGGTCGCGCGCCCAGTCGATCGCCAGCGAGTTGGGCAGCCGCACGCTCTGCTTGTCCAGGAACACGCCGCGCTGGCTGCCGTCCATGTTCGACCATTCGATCTTCGGATCGAGCCGATTCCAATCGGACCAAAAGATTTTGCTGCAACAGACGGCAATCGTTTGAGCGTTTGACGTTGTTCGTCAAACCTTGCCTAGCCTCTCGGTTTAGCAGTTAGAGACCACCGCCAGCAAGTCGTAGGTTCGATTCCTAACCGCAAACGTTTGTGTGATGCACACGTTTGTTTGTTCTGTCCGGGTGTAATAAAAATATCTACATAAGTATTATAGTGTATATACATAAATATGTATGTTACCTGCTGTCCGGTTACCATAACGCAGGCATTTGATTGCTTAATTCGGAATGAGGTAGCCATGTGTGGAATTGTACCAATTATTATTATTATTTTAAGGCTGGACGCAGTAACTTTATGGTCAGGATTAGGTTAGCAGACAAGATAAAGATTAGGTTAGCAGATTTTTAAATCACGTGTAGGAATTATTATACACAGCTTACCCTAATCCAGGGTGGACGGCAATGCCTCTTGGGTTCACGATACCGCCTCCGGAGAATAGCACCTTCCGCAGTTTGGTGTCCATGTTGGCCACTTCGATGGTGAGCTTCTTGGAGTCGGTCCAGAATATGTTTCTGGCGACCCAATCTACGGCCAGACCTTCAGGGGATTTCACATCTGAAAACAATCATCTCAGTTAGTCCCTTCAAATCAATCATCCGAAAATATTTTTTTCCGAACCATAGAAGCATGCCCGTTCACATTTTCACACCATACACATTTACACTCGTCTCCACCGCGTTCATATTACCTTCATCCTCTTAGATAACCAACACTTTATGTACGTATATAATCTTTCTGGTAACCATAGGATCTACTCAGTTAAGGTCGATTTGGAAGACGAGATACACAAAACGTCTCACCAATGGACAAGAACTGTTCGAAGCCCGAGCCGTCGTAAGCGGCGCGCTTAATGGTATTGCTGACGACGTCCCCCCAATATATCCTGCCGTTGAGGCAGTCCACGTCGAGGCCAACGGCGATCTGATAGATCGCGCTATTGAAAGGCGTCGCGAAGTCTCTGGGCGTGTTCTTGAAAGGCACCCGGTACACTGTCGCGCCGTCGCTGGCCACTAGGAAGTTGCCAGCGAGCCGCGGGTTCAGTTCGCATTGGCTCCCGTTGCCACTGTAGCCAATGTTGCATTCGCATTGATATCCGTCGCTCGATTTCAAGCAGGACGCGTGGATGTCACATAGGTAAGGCTGCGTTCGGCAATTCACCTAGAACAACCAACAAATACATGGTTTTGAAAAGTCTAACTTCCATATCGGCAGTGCAAATATTTATTGTTATAACAATGATAAAACGGTAAACGTTGACCATATTCGCTTATATAATGTTCGTCGGATAAAAAACGGAAAATAAAATCAATCTAGTTGAGACTAGAATGCAGATATATTACATTATATGGTCATTGTTGTGTTCAACATCTGCCAAAATAGATGAGCATTAAAAAAATTAAGAATAAAATCCTAATAGCAATGTCTCACAGGTCTTTTAAGTAAAGTATTTTAAGGTTTGTACACGTACTGTATAAATTACGTAACATCACGCCTGTAATCCCCTTAAGGGGTAGGCAGAGGCACTCCTCTACTACATTTAGTACACCCCCACAATTCACCAGTTACGTTTAAGTCCCACAATGGAATAGGTGGTGAGCCTATTGCCACGCACCGGGCACACATCCAGACTC
>DWDX01002962.1:0-14033 GCA_018245675.1 Agara michaeli | reverse complement strand
ATACCTAAAGATTAGTTTCATATATATATATATATATATATATATATATATATATATATATACATATTTAAACTACGTTCACGTTCACCTATAGTTTACATCGGTGTACCTGTGCAGTATATATATTTTACGTAATCGCTTTGCGCTTCAAAATCGCAGCCAATCCTAAAATACGAAGTTTACAAATATAAACGAAAACTCGCAAATGTACTGTACTGCTATTTTGTACAATATTGGTGCTATTTAACACTGTAATATTCGCATACATCATAATATTAGTGCGTCTGATTTGAGATTTGAAAACATTACATTTTTCATGTTGGCAACACAATCAATAGTAACTGGCAAGATACAAATGGTCGAAAGCAGATTTTGTATTGGTTTTTATTAGTTATAAAAAAAAACTTACCTTACTTATTGTATGATATTTGACCAAAGTCGACACACTTAAATTTTGAGATCTTTTGTAATGGCAATAGTTAAGGACATAATTTTTTGATATCAAAGTTCAATAATTTTCAATCGATCACTTTTTGCTCGATGCCGCTCTAAATTTTTCCACTGCATTTCAATGCAATGTGACCAGCTTAATAAGATGTAGGTTTTTGTTGTGTATCAAAAATCAGTGAAACCTAGAAATAAACATGGATGCATTTACGAATTTACATCGACACTGCCATTGAAATGATTTAGTATACAATTCAGAAACAATGTCCTACTGTAATCGCAGCAAATTGCCGCACAACTGAAATAATCCTCCAGTATTCGTGTACTGTTGTGTTATTGTTAAGGATTTCGTGGCATATCTCTCAGTATTATATACGCCAAATTTCGCATTCGCTTAAAGTTATCCTATTGTATGTACGGAGTAATATAGATTTTATATGTATAATGTGACACTCTTCTCTGACAATATCTTAGTGAGTTCATTGATATTGATAGATGTAAGGTTATGCTAATTACTTGCGATTTTAAAAACGTTTTTGTATCTTAGCATGTGATACTTACTGTGTTACGGTAACTGCAGTGTTGGTGAAGTTACCTGTGCCTCTCGATGCTCGGGGTGATATCCATACCGGTAGTTTATAAGTGGCAATCACACTCATCATCATTGCATGTACTTTAATACGTGCTGTTAGGGTAAAAAATATATGAAGTTACATCGAATAATAATGTCTGGAGGCAGCTTCACACCCCACCATCTGATCCCAAACTACACAGCTGGTGCTATGGCAACCAGACCGCAGATGAACTGTATAATATACAACCTGATCACACAAAGAAATGTTTCACAATAAACACACACAAGAATAAATAGTACCTTGAATAATGATAAAATGGAGAGAATGATAACTCGATTGAATATTGAAGTCTTTTCAAACCATGTTACACTGTGTGGTTTGAAGATATACAATGCCTGTGCAGTCCGAAAGGTGATGGAAGAACCACCAACCTTGTCATTCAAGTCCATTTGGGACAAGAAGCAGTTGAAGTGGCAACACTGGCGGACTCATCCTCTCATCTACCGATGAGTTATGAACAAGGATCGAAGCTTTGAAAATGAAAGATACAAAACAAGTTTCTCAGGATCATACACAGCCTTTGTCTCACGCCAGATTTCAGGAAAAGTAGTAACACAACGGACCTTTTGGCAGTTTTATCACTTACTTGTCTCTTGTAACTTCATATATATTTGCGACGTGAGAGATTATATGGAGGCTTAAAAAAAGTGAGAGTAGTGTTTTTTGTAATACTTTGTGTTTGAACTTCGGTTGAATATCTTGAGCAGTAAATATTATAGCACTAGTTATGAGCTGGCGTCGCAGGAAGAAATAGGCATCGGTCCAGGGTTGGCAGGTCCCGCAGTACAAATATCGGACGACTGTGGAGCTCGACACGATATGTTTGGCTAGAAATAGACACCTGGCAACCCTATGCATGTTACACTCGTATTGACATCAATTCATTGATTTAATTAAAAGGGTTGGTAGGAGTAAACGTAAATCGAGGTGCGGAACTCTACAGCGTGGGTATCATATCACGATTCGAATTGAAATTCAAATTGTTTTATTCATCATAAGATACATATATACACTTAATCGAAAAGCAATAATATTCTGACAATATCAAAAAGAAAAACAACAAGTCCTTACAAAGATAAAACTCTTGTGATACACCCCCCGAATAAGCAATATTTTTTGTAGTATTCAACTGAAGTTCATAAATGATTTTTTTGTATCTAATGCGAAGACTGATTGTCTGTTTATAGTTTAAGATTACCGTTTCCATCTTGTGGCTTTTCATTTGTGAAGTGAACACAATTACTTTAACGATGAAGAAATAATCAGTGCTTACTACAATAATTATTCACATGGAAAACTGATTGATTAAATGATTGAATAATTTGATGCAATGATCTTTGATACAACTTGCAGTTGTTCATGATTGAAATGATAAAGCACTTTCTGGGTGAATGTTAGAAGTGATGGTAATAAGAAATATGTTTGTAGAAAAAGAAAGGTATAAAACTTCCAATTACTTGTGTTCACTTCTCATATATTATTCGTAAGATCTGTCTCTACTTAGAAATATCACTATGTTCCGGCTATGCTGTTCTTGTAATATTTATAACGCTTCATGAATGATTATAATTTATATTAATAAAAGTTTTTTACGAGTATTTAAATGTTGTTTTTCTTTAATTTGTGGTACTTCATGATAATAATGGCAAGCCTCGCCACATATTAGGTAAGATTTTATTAAGAAACAACTGTCTTTATTGAGTTATAGGGGGGCGGGGGGGGGGGGGGGATTCCCGGAACGGAAAAAAATAATGACGTGCAGAAATGTAACAAACGAAATAAAACAAAAATATGTATTTGAAAATTAACATTTATTTGAAAAACTATTCATATATTATGTACTATTAACCTTCATTTTACCCTAATTATCGCACTTACAGAATAGGCTTGCTATTTGTTGGTTTACCGTATCATACAGTGAGCGCTTTCGACATGCAAAATAAAAGACGATATGCTAAGTTTAAATACGAAAACAAGGCAAGGCAGGCTTTATGAACGTTGGCTAGACGAACTATGTAAAGTGGGTTACACCGAGAACTGCGTGACAGACGAAGCCTTTGCCCAGTCGTGGGACGACAATATAGACTACAAAAATGACGCAATTCAAATTTTAAAACTACATAAAACAGCTCAACAATTTTGAACTAAAGTTCAATATTATTTAGTCGTTATTTCAAAAACGTAAGTGTTTTAAAAATAAGTTTCAGTTCACTACGAAAACCCAACTTAAGGAACGTTTCAGTCCATCGGTATCAATTAAAACTGATGAAATTATTTTTACAAAGCATACATTATTTTTTAATAACAATAATAATATATTGGGATATGAGTCTGCTGTGGTAACCGGACAGTCAATATATTACATTTCCATATACATAGGTACCTACACAAATAGACTTCTAAAATGTACCTCTGTCGTGTGGGAATCAATCAACCTTTCTGGATCAACCCTGTAGAACACAATCCCGGCTTAGTGATCAGTTCGCCTACCGCTGGACCAGGAACAACTAGTTTAAATAATAAAAAAACAAGGATCATAGCCGTAAACTCTTGACAAAAATATAACCTCAATAGTAATTAAAACATCGTACGAAATAAAAATGCAATCATATTGTAAGTCTGAATAAAAGTTTTATATATAAATATAGTTTAACATTCTTAATTTAATCCTTAGATAGTAAAATTACTAGCATTGCCACAGCCAACAGTCTGTCTGTTCTATCCCGACTGGGTACGATACTTTCGGAACTTTTGGAAATCACACTTCGAATAGCTATCGCAAAACGGAACGTCAATAATGTAGTAATCTACTTACGTTATGGAAAACAGAATCGAAAAGTGAAAATTAAGTGTGACGTTATTAATGAATAATCCTATGCAAGATATGGCACTTAAACATGTACAGTTGAACTATACATGTACGAAATATATAAATCATAACAATAATACATTTAATTAAAGTTCTTAATTTATTTAGCATTTTTAAACAATTGCAATAGCTTTGATAGTCATCTTCTACTTTTAAGTCAAAACACGTTCTATATTTTTAGATTTCAGTATATAATATATCTAATGTAACGAGGTAACTTGGTTAAAATTAGCGAACAATATTGGTGGAGAAAGCAAAAAAAAAATCTTTATGTTATGAGTTATGGGACTCCTATAGTTCTAAATACAAGCAAGCATAGGTACATAAACTAAGTCATATAAATTTTTGTACCCACCCCTCCCCGAGTCCTTCGTCCTTGTCACACATGCGACGCTTCCCTTGTGTGACGTCACGTTTTACAATTGTAATCGAAAAATAATTTTTAATTAAAACATCGTTTCCAAAATTATTCACATGTTTATTTAAAATATTTACAAACTTAAACCTTACAATCATTTCAATAGAGTCGGTAATATTTTGACGTTTCACGTTAGAGCTGCAGTTTAGGAGATTCAATGTTATGTTAAGAAGGGTGACGTCATGGGGCTTTCGACGCGTCCACCCATCGCCGTCGCCGTAAAGGGGCCGCCATTACTTACGCGATTTAATTTTGGCAAATATTAGCGTCCATCCCTACTTGAGATTTATCTTTAACGCCTCTCACCTCAATATCACGTGATTACACGTTCAAAATTAGTCTGTTTAGTACATTTACGTGAATCTGTGCTTGACCGAGTTGTATTTATATGGAAAACAACAGAATTTGTTTATTTTTTTTTCCTAATTCTACACTGTTTTCACTGTTCCTAATTTTACAATGCCATACGTAATTAATGGATGCCCGCTAAGCGTATGAGGTAATTTATGAATGGCACTTTGCAACAAATTGATATGGAGAACTACTTATACAATTGCAACACTCATTTAAAAACAAAAGCTTAGTCCAAGAAAAGTTGTTAAAATTCAATTACCTTACATTGAGCGGTTCCAACAGATGTCGCGATGGTGAAACACACAACCACGTGTCATATATGTATTTACATTATGTACAGTAGACATTTCAATTAAACGCTATATTAGTAGTCACTACTAATCGTGAAGATACCTAGATCTTTTAGAAACTAACGTCAAACGGTTTTTTAAGCGATTCAATAAACGATTTCAAAACTCTATCAACCCTGATTTTTTGTAATTTTCTATTTACCTACTTCCTAGGTATATACTATTATATGCACCAATAAAGATATTATTATATTTTGAAAAATTACTGACATTGCAGTTTAGTTCAGTTCAATCGGTCATTCAATCATTCATGCATTCGTTCATTCGTCCAATGAACAGTCAGTCAGTTACACAGTGAAAAAATATCAGTATTCTTGTAAACTGCTTACATCTTCATTAGCAAATAAGAAATCTAGCATTATACTATAATATTTTTTATATAACTTTACTGAGTATAGTACAAGTAATTAATAGATATAGCTTATTTAGTAGCTCTATACGTATAAAAGATTACACAATCTATGCCTTTGTTCGTAGAGTGCCTGATATCAAGCATATTACTAAGAGATATTTAACAAAGGCAATTATGTAACACGAAATCTGGAAACAGTCAGCAAGCCCTTTGGTAACTTACACGTGTTCATACAACAGTTGCAAACGGGATATTTGTAATGAATGCAATTTGTCAGAACGTAGAAATACTTTTGTATCGTTTAAAAAAAATCCGGGATGCTTATTGATATATAACACATTCCCAAGGTCATGTCATTGCCATAAAATGATAATAATATATTGGTTACTAGCGCTCACACCTTGAGTCAGGCGTCCTCAGAATTATAAAAGCAACACATTTTTTTGACTGTCAAAATAGCAATCAAAGATTTTGTATCATCTAATCAAAGTATAATTACGCCTGAGAAAAGATAATGAGATAGTTTACTATATTTTTCACTCGGTGACTATAACGTGCGTTCATTTTAACCCCAAACGACTTTAATTTTTTACCTAAATACCCGTAAAATCGAAGTTTTGGTCTTGTGGCGCCCTCTAGGTTAAACATTTATTTCATTCCACTTAAAATATTCTTATAAGGGAATCGACCTAGCACAATTTTATCACTTGCCATTATAGTTTGTATTATATGTTATGTAGTATCTATGGTACCATTTGCTGTATAGCCTTTGGTCTTGTCAATAGTTGTCGGGTGGCCGTCGAAACTTCTGGAACAATGATAAAAATACAATTAAACCCCGGTTGTATTAATGACTTGATGCAATGCTGGGTACCAGGGTCACGGTTCTATGTTTGTTTTGAATCTTCCGTGTGTGTCAATTTTCATGTAATAATTTACCAATATATATATATCTATTATATAAACCGTTTATCACACGGGCTATATACCATCGCTTTCCATCTGGCGAATCGGTAACAAAAAAACCAAATTTTCAATGTTGTGTTGTATAACATATAGGTGTTTTTCTGTCTATGTTAAAATTTCTCCCAATTAATAGAATCCCTAAATTAAGGTTTATTAGTTTTAAATTAGGTACCTATTATATTCCCAGTGAAATGAGTCTACGTTTGCCTTAGAATTATTAATTTTCCCTATACCCTTGGCATATTTCGTGTGTCGTCACCCCCCCCCCCCCTTTTCGAGCCTCAGGGGATTCAAGAACGATCCGTTAGACCTTTAAAACGCAATGGCAATTTTACAAAAATATTTAAGCGAGGGTAAGGGAAATTTGACACTTAATGTGAGTAGTAGACGAAATAACTTTTGAGACTACCTTATAAGCTCGATGATAAATAAATTGCTAATCTGTCTTGTGTCTTGCTATCCAAGGTGTTTGGGGGTAATGTTACATACCGGAAGTACACCATTGTACGGTCTCGTCCTGCCCCGTCCGGACAGCTGGTACTGGAGCCGTGGCCCCTGGTGCTGCACTGGCGTGCGGCACGGGGAGTATTTTCGCCACGGTCTCTCCGATTTCTTTTGCGAGCAGTCCGTCGAGCTGTCGGATCCATTGAACAAGCTGCTCGTGTTGAACACAATCGTACGAGTTATCCCCTGGTCCGGTGTGTTGTTCTAGAAAATTCCAAACAATTAATCACTCTGTTCAATTGATATGGAAACGTTGTCCGATCAACAATTAGCAATAGCATCTGACGTTTTATGTAAATGTGTCGTGTTTTATAAAATAAATAAATCTCACATGTCTACGGCTTTACACTGTATCGCATCTTTGTGTCGTCTCATTGATTTTCAAATTCACAACGCTGCTAAAGAATATCACTTCAATAGCAATCCGTACATTATATAGATGATACTAAGACGAAAAATGAAAAAAATTAAATAATAGTCACCCCGGTATCCATGTTGGTCGTATCGGGCGAGTCGGCGCGGACAACTGGCGTCGAAGGCTGATCTATGGTCTGAGCGGGGACGCAGGGCGCCAGTTTGGCGGGCGTCATCAAATTGGCCCCTCCCGCTTGCTGTTTCAACGTCATCAGCTGTTTGTACAGCTGCGTGTTGTTCACCGACAGCTGCATCTCAAACAGCCCCATCCTCGACGTACTGAATATAGTCGGATCCGTCATCTGTATGATCTGCATCAACGCGCACGCCAGCGCATTGTCGTACGGCAAAATGCACAGCCTCTCCAACACGTGCGTGGCAACGTTCAACGTGAACTTTCTACCAATTTGACACATGAATAGAGTCAACTTTATAAACACGTTCCTGAAACGCGAAAAGTTTTGCGTTTCAGATATACTTGTCATCAAATGATCGCACAAAAGTTGGCCCGTAGCAATCGGGGTCCGAAGCAAGTCCGAACACGGCTCCAAATTCGCGTTATTAAGATGAAGCAACGCAGTTTCTATGACCTCTACGAGTTGGTTGACATCGTTTCGATATTTACTGTTCACCCTATTTATGTTGTCTATGGTTATATGTAAAAGCAGTCTAGTCAGGTCGCGTCTCACGCACTCCTCCACGAAGCACATACCGAACCGGCGTCTGAGCGGCAGCCAGTTGAGCATAAACCCGCACTCTTTGAGGAACAGCTCCTCGCTGAGTTCCTGCAACTTCGTTTTGACCGTTTCAATTTCCATGTATACGTGGGGGAAAGGGCAGAACTTTTTCTTGCAACCGTGATTCAGATTGAACACGCAACAATTGAATATCGTGCTTCCTGTGTGCGATGACTGACTTTTGTTTGTTGTGATCAAAACTGGCGAGCAAGAATTGAATTGTCTCTCTGTAGTGCTGTGAGAACTAGAATTATCAGCTCCCACCGAATAATCACGTTCTATGTTTGCGTGATTGTCAGCTAAATTATCACAACTGATAGTTTCGCTGGCAGGCAATTTGCTGTCTGTATGTTGATATCTAGGGACTCTTGTGGGTGATTTGAATATAAAATCACTATTATTATTGCCGGTAAAGTCTCGTAAGTTAGAAAGTTTCCCGTCAAAAGCCACCGGTACTTTCAATTGCGCCGTGTCATTTTTGTCTTGGGAATCGCTAAAACGCTCGATTGAATTTGCCGGTACGTTCGTGGTAAAAGTTCTCACGTTATTCTGAACATGGATTTTTGTGTTTAAAAGATCAGGCATAGTTGGCGTTGGTTTGTTATGAGCGCTTGGAAATATGCTACCACCGAATTGCTTACAAATCGAGCTGGAGTCGGCATTTTGCTTCTCACAAATGCCTTTTGTTAATCGTGTAAATTTCTGAATGTCATCTAAAGCAAAGTCAACCTTGATATTTGATGAGCATGTATGTTCTTGTACCGGAATTGTAACTTTCAATGCAGGTATTGTCGCTACACGTTTATCTCTGTTATCCCCATCTATGGTCTTAGAAGCGGATACATTTTTCTTTGACATTTCCCAACCACTAATGCTCTCAGCGAACAGAGATATTGCGTCATCGTCTTCAGTATTATCAATGTGCAAGTCCTTGTCGAAAGATTTCCTTTGTTCCTTCATTTTCCTGTGTTCTGTACTAGCATCATTGGGATTTTTGTCTTTTGTATTTTCCCTTTCCTCCTCTAATGTATCCTCGTTTTCATGCCTGGCGTCATCCTCGACATTTTCCGAAGTGATATTTTCGATCGTTTCAGAAAAAGGTTTGAGCACTGTTTGTTCATTAACTTTTTTGGTCCGTTCTGAATCACTGATGCCTTCAAAGAGCTCTTTTATAGCTTTACAGTAATTCATGACTTCATTTTCTTCTTTCAGAACGTACAATAATCGACCGTTTAGGTCCTTTGCGCTTTCATTCTCGCACTCGTTGTCGTAACGAATCCAATTGATCATTTCCAAATCAAAACTTTTCATATCTGACAACAATTTGTTTAGACGCGTTCGAAGATTCTTCATGACGGCTCTTTTGTTAGTGGGATTACGATGAATATTTTGTGTGGTTCGGTTAGTTAGCGCCGAAGTCAACGAGGAGGTGCTGAGGTTTACCGGCTGAGCGATATTCAATTCGGAAATCGAAATGGAGCTGCATACGGAGGCACTCTCGTCATGGTCGTTAGTGGCGGAGCTGCTGTCGTATATGTCGTCGACGGCGTGTTTCGCTCTCACCTTATGATTCATGGTTGTCAACTTAACGACAGGCAACTTTTTATCGATGAGGACAAAGTCGTTCGACTGTACAGTGACACAAGTAACAGCGCTGGAGATTGAAATGTCTTTCGTCCACGACAAACAGGTAGACGTGCTCGTAGTGGAATGTTTCCTGCCTTTAACACGTCCTCTTGATTGTGGTTGACCGTTACATTCGCGGGTCAAAACGAGTTCGGGCAATTCGATTGGTGCCGATATTGGCGTGCTTTCGGCAACGGGTGCCACTACTTTTTCATCTTCCTTAACTTTCCCTTTGAACGTTCTCCTTTGACTTATTGGCCTCTGCGCAATTCTTATTGATTTCCGTTTTGTCATCGGTCTGCCTTTCTTTTTTGGAGTCTCATCAGTAACACTAAGCTCACTGGCTTCTTTTGCTTCTGGTTGGTGTGAAACTGTGCGTAGTAAAAAAGTATAATTGTATAAATGAAAATTTGCCTGACGTGATTTCGGAATAACAAAAATAAACACATTTTACCGCCAGAGGAAACTGTTGCACATCTTTTTCTGTTGCCAGCTTTGTTATTCACCGTATCCTTTTTGATCTCGTTATCCATAGGTTCTGAAAGAAAATCATTAAATGTTAGATAAAATATTATGGGAGAAAATGTTATGTACATTGTGTGTGTACATTACATTTTCTCCTATAGTATGGTAGAATTACACCACATAGATAGCAGCAGACGCGTCCTAAGATCTATGCGTATCTTTGCATGTAGCCATAATTAAAAAAAAAATTGTTTTTGTAGTTTTGAAGAAATGATTTGGGTTATTAGGCTCGGTACGAAAATTTTATGAAAAGCAAATTCAAGTGTAACGTGTAACCGATGTGACGTCATTCGCTTATCGCAACTAATTATTCTATGGCATCGTTTCCCGCCTAATTTTAGATTTAATTTCTGATAGAACACTTGGAGCGACTAGATATGGTATAGATTTTGTTTTTGACCAATGACTTATCATTTTAGCAGATGCGTTCATTTACCCTCGTTTTCTATTCGATACATATTATAATTATCGGTCGTAAGGAGTAAACTCTCGTCGTGCGTCGGAGCTGACACACACACACACACACTTTTTTAAATTAAATTTATTCGAAGGATGTAGAGTTTTATACAAACCATTGCATTGAGGGGTAAGAGATGACGTAATAGTTGAATTCACCGCGTGGTCCGTCAGTTCGCAGTTGGTCAATTTGGAGCGGCCACGTGTCTGTACACGTTTCATTCCGCCCGGAACGGTGCTGTTCAAACCGACTTGCGCGGGTTTCACCTTTTTTTGGAACGCACTTCTAACGACTGCAAACGAGTGAGATGACAGAGAAATGAGAAAGGGATAGTGGTAAAAGCATAGACTCACTCTCACGTGGATACCAAAAGCACAATTAATATATGTTTGTATATAGATATATGTTACCTTCGTTGGCGAGCATTATTTTAATTTCATTTTTACTTTCCTTCGGATTGGGTTTTGACTTTTTGACCGGCGGCGCAGAGTCTGATTCGGAGTCTAAATTACTATCTGCAAAATAATATACACAGTTACGAAACTCATGAATCAAAGAATCAAAGTCATGCATCAATCTTCTATTGAAACTCGTGTACCAAAGAATTAAATAACCATCCATCCAGAACAAATATTTGTTAGATGAGAACACGTATTTATTGTATGCCTGGCTGTTGTACAGTTATCTACATAAATAAGTATTTAAAAATTAATATTCGAAGCCGTCAGTTTAGTACCCAGTATTTCACCTAATATGTCAAAATTTTAATACACCCGGGGTTCACATCGGCTTTGGTGCAATGTAGATTTTTAATTTTTAAATTATTTTAAAGGGAAATATTGCGAGTGACTTGTTCCATACTAATAACCTTCGCGCAAATGCAAGCAATAGGTTGATGCTTTTATCACATTAGGACTAACCGTATGAAAGCGGATAAAAAACAAACAAATAAACGTTGATTTTTTATATTAGATAACCACAGTTCAGCAAATGGCATCAAACAGGTTTCTTCTAGTTTGGGTCAGTCAGATGACACTGTGTTAAGTTGTTCCAAGATGTTGGTCTGTGACCATTTAGAAGTATAACAGCAATAAGTTTCATTATTTATTGTGCCTACATCATAAGACTTTCTGTTAATGAACTTAAAAATATATTGATGGGTTATTGAACCGTCACGTAAGAAATTGTAGTTACAAAATGCATAATGTTAATTACAACAATAACAACAACAACAATAACTCTTTATTGCACACCACAAATACAAGGTTATAAAATTGGATACGAAGGCGAAGGATAGGATACTAAAGAAGGCATGGACATAATTATTGCTGTAAATGTATGTATTTGTGTATTACGGTTTCTCTTCGCAATCAGAAGTTAAGGACGAGATAACACATTGTCCAAAATATTTCTGAAGATACTTACTGATTGCTCACCGTCAAAATAATTTCATTATCATTTACGCACACTCAAAGACCGAAAATATCACATTGATGTAGATACCTTCCTCGGTTTTCGATCAAGAGCTACAAATGCTGGAGATCGAGGAAAACGGCGGAGAAAATAAAGTCTCACAACTCTTTGTGATAAAGTGATAATCATTTTCAATCGAGATTAGGTCCAAGAGCTCGACAGTGAAAAGGTTAGAGAATTAAAAGGAATAAACGAAATCCATCTTTCCTTTTCAAATGTATTCGACCTTAAGATCTACGTACTGGTTACATGTTGCTAAGTCACAATTTCAAAAATTGTTTTTCCTACATCACTTTTTTTCCACAAAGGCTGACCAAGCTTCCCAAAACTTAAATAAAAGACGCCAGGGGCCCCAGTCCGTATTGCAGTAGCTGAATCAATGAATCAAACCACACGTGCGTGGTGCAGCCATAGTAACCTTGCTCTCGTGTACCGGTCAGTTTTCGTCGATGAATGCCATTGTTTTGCCTTGATGGTCTACGCAAATTTCTCTTATTTCTAAACAATACTTCCCAGTCACCTTCCCTCCTATATTGATAGTCATTCACGATCTAAACAAAAGTTAGTCAGCTGCTTTCCGGCCAATTCTTCATACCTTGGACTTTGGAGATATGCACCTCTCCCATGCCGTCCCATTGATTCTCATTTAACTCTGGTTGTAAGTGATGAACATCTCAGCTGCCGATTCGCTTCGAATTACGTTAGGTTCAATTCCACATAGCTTGTAGTGCTTAGGTCTGTCTTCTCGGTATCATGAGCGTTACGGCAATTATCTTGTGTTGACGATGTGTTAGTACTAAACTATCATACATTTAATAAAACCATATATCAATTCTCACTTTCATTCTTGTCATCCTATTATTTCTAAACATCGTATATATTTTTTTTAATCTCATCCACAACAGACTAACCCATACTTCCGAGACTGACATATCTTGTTGATACTCGAAACTAATGCAGGTGTATATTTTCTTAAAAAGAACAGTATCACCATTTGTATGCAAACTATGGTGGCTTCGATCGGTCGAGCGAACGGTGAATCGTTTCCAATCAAATCTGGACCCAGTTCAAAATGAATGTGCGAACATACGAATCATTATTTTATTGCGGAAGCGATGAAATTTGCGTTCAACGGGAGAACGATATATGGACTGACGCGAGCGTAGCCAGGGGGATGGTATTGGAGTTCAACCCCCCCTCCCCTAAAAGTAAAGATATTCACATTCATAATTCATTAAATTCATTTCATTACTATTACACTATAATATGTGGTTCGAATTTATTTAAACAGTACCTTTAATATTCTCCTTCCGAGGTTACTTGATGTACCCCCTCCCGATACTAAAACCTGGTTACGCCTGTGTGGACTGATCATGATGATGACCAATGATGACCAATGATGACAACAACAAACAGCAACAAAAGCAAAACACTCGGATGATACATTTTGATAATACCTTCACACGCAAGTATCTGTGCCAACTGAATTTTCGCCGCTGCCACTGCTCCGGCTAGCCTTGGCGGAGCTCTTTCTGTACTTCGAAGTCCATTATCGGCTGTGGCTGGAAATAGAAAAAAAGTAGCAACTTTTTTAAAACAAAGAACGCTTGGTACACAAATAATTCTCAACTTTAACTTGCTGATTTTAAAATCTTAACAATACGTGTCTTGAAATTGAACTTTAAGTTCACTATGTAGATTTTTAATGGAGAATTACACTAATGCTACCTTCATCAGTAATTTGTGCCATTTTTTACTTTGACAATCTTTTTTAACGTAACATCACGCCTGTAATCCCCTAAGGGGTAGACAGAGGAGTGTAGTGCACAACCACATTTCACCAGTTACGTTTAAGTCCCATAATGGAATAGGTGGTGAGCCTATTGCCATGCACCGGGCACACATC
>DWDX01002961.1:0-14035 GCA_018245675.1 Agara michaeli | reverse complement strand
CACTGAGTACGTCTACGTGATAAGATGGCGTACTCATACTGAAACGAAGTAGTTTGAATTTTTAGAAAAAAACGTTTTTAGCTTTAGTTTTAAGTGGTAAAACAGTTCAAAATCATATATCTGTGATACCATTAAACTTAAAAGAAGTGTTAGCAGCTGTAAGTATCGCGTACTTATAGTTTTATCATTACTGTATGCGTCACTGTTGAACGATTTGATAACGGCGACCGAAACAAATCTAAATTGCAGAATTAAGCACATGTCTTTGCTTGCAGTCGAAAAGGGCTCCTATAGTATTAGTGAAAGTGCAATGTCCGAGGAGTCCGAGCGGCAGGGCGAGAGCGCGAGTGAGGGCGTCACGGGCGGCGGCGTCACAAACGTGGCGCGCGTGTTGTTGACCTCGCACCAGATCGACTCTGCGAGCGCGGACTCGCTTCGCGCCTCGTGGAGAAACCAGGACTTGTACATTGACCACCTTGAAACGTTGAACAAGCGGTTGGAAGGTATTTACGACAAAGTTACATCGGCTTGGTAGTGGTCTCGGTTCGCGTCTGACGACCCGCGCTCTGTTGCCGTGCAAACATTACTTAGTTACATTTTATATCGACAATGCTTTAACTAAAATTAGTGATACTGTTATGACACAATGTTAAATGTTGTGATATCGAAATTTAGTCATACGAGTATGTGGTACGGGGTGTATTTAGGTGATCTTAAAGGTGAAAAAAGAAGAGAGGTGTATAGCTGTGTGAGAGCAGTGCCAGTGGAGTGTTCAGTGGAAGTGTATACTACATATTGCAAGGTGCCCAATGATCCAGTGAATCTTCCAAGTTATCTTGGAGATGTGTCGATATTCAGTGCTCCATACAAAATATCAGTGGGTGCCGATGGTAACAATGCAGATACGTCAAGTCCTTGTCAACAACAAAAAGTAAATATATTTGTCTCTATATTTTAATCTAAGCTTAAGATGACTCTTTGTATGTTTAAACAATTGTATCGAAGACAGATTGATATCATTTTTAACACTATAACTGATAAGCTTTGGCATATAATATATTGTAATATAATAATGTCCATAACCTTAGATAACTATAACTTTAAATTGAGGCTATTGGTGTGATAATGTTATTATTTAATGTTAAAATGATAATTGTGACTGTGTTTCTAGAATATACACTTTCTAAATATTAACCAAACGGTGTACTTTTTAGTCATCAAATACTTGGCATTTGATAAATGTCATTCTAAATCTTTACTCACAGAGATTTCAAAATATTTATAGCTTCCGATTGATTTTTATTCATTTGGGTGAGGAAACTGGAGTGGGTGAGTTAGGGCATTCTTCATTATTGCTGTATAAAATTCTATGTATATTCCCCGGTGAATATAGCCAACGACTTGTCAAGACAAGAGTGAATAGCCTCTTTGTCAACATTTGTTACTCACAATAAGATGCATCTTTTATTTGATGATCATATAGCTAACTGAAATTCATAAATAGTTGTAGATGATGGGGATGGATTAAAATGATAACCCAATGAAGCTTATGTGATCTTACATGAGCTTGAATCTATTGTGCTGACCCAAGGATTTATATCTGGTTCCTGAAACCTGTCTACTATGTATGTCTACACGGTTGTCTGTTTCACTATCAGTGTTAAATAAAATTCACATAATAATCTGGTTAATAAATAGCTTCTCAGTGCATAAATCTTGTAAGTTACATACAAAATTAGGTTTACAGCTGATAAATCTGAATTACAATTATCTTATTTCAAGAATACAGTTTTGGAAAGTTTATATTATGCAATAAAAAAGGTCATATTTCAATGTAATCCTAAGTGACATTCATTGTATTGTTACTTCAAGCTTTGTACAGTTTAAATAACATGCATTGTATTTTGTTATACTGGCAGAGTTCAGTGCAATATATATCATTCTGAAAACGGTTAAGTATAGTGCGGAAACTTTAATGTGGTTTTAGGTTTCTCTCGATTCACTGTCGAACACGGGTTGATTTTCGTAATCACCGGACTAATACATGATAACGTTACTAAGACCAAGGCAAAGTTAATCAAAGACTGTTGACATGTTTACATTTTAAATGCCAAAAGCCTCAATTACTTAAATTCTAACCCGGATTATTAGTATCATATCACTATTTAGTTACTATTGTGTGTGTGTGTGTGTGTTGGTGCTGTCTAACATTTGCAGAGCTGTGTACTCGTAAGCACATTTGTAGAACTCGCTCATTGTTAAACAAATGCCATTATTTTAACTAATAAAATTGGGAAATCAACAGAACAAATTTAAACACGTGTACTAGCATTAAATTATGCAAAATTGCTAGTAATGATCAAACTCATTGTATCTATGTGCATTTTTATTTTAAAATTAGTACGAGACATTTGACATTTCATGTAGAAGAATGTAATGAATAGGGCAAGTAGATCTTTGTTCCTCCACCACACTTTCAAATGCCGGAATGGATAACATTGGCCAGTATTCATGTTTTTCTGTGCTTGCTAATGCATGCTAAGCATACACATGTTGATTTTAGAAACAATGATAAGAAATACTTGGAAGCCTGTAGGATTGCATGAAATGTCCCAACATATGTGTTAGCTACTAATCTATGCCTAGCACTACTGAGCCTACTGACCTAGCTTATACAGTATTATCAGGGGTAAACATAGATTGCCAGGATGTAAAGAGAGCTCTACATATGAGGAATGAATGGATTGCGGTTTACAACTTGGCAAAGAAAAATTAAGCAGGCCGTCCATTTTCATTTATAGATTCCTAATTTTTTGGGTTCAGTATTTAGAATAACAATAACATGGTTAATTTAGAAACAATCTGGTCAGGGTGTCACTGTTTTATTCACGTACATGCAGCTATATTTTCCTTATCTGTTTTCTTATACTGCTTATAACAAATAACACGCAATTTCAACTTGCATTGACAATGGAATAAACTGTAACATTATAAGTAAATGCTCATTGGTGTTTTAATTTTAAACAAACTATAGGGTTTGTAGACATTGATATCAAAAGAGAAGAAAACAAGTCCCTTGTGTGTTTGTTATCAAATAATACTTCATGGATTTCGATATGAATAATGATGTATTTTCAATAATAGTTACATCTGTAACTCCTATAGATAATTTGAAGTGTGAACAGATAAAATCAAATCAATTTTGATCAATGGTAATAAGCACATCAAACAATATTAACATGTGCATCTAAGCTTCCAATGACATGTTAAGAAGATTGTTTGAATTGTTCCTTAACCTTAAAGGTATCCATATTTTTTAATTGCTCCTAAACCTTGATAGTGTCCGTTACACTTCTTACAAAAACATAATGTTCAAGTTATTCTGAACTCGTCTAGTAACTGAAATTGATGTCACACTAGCAGCAGGGCGCTACCAGGATTCTAGCGATCCATGTAAAAGTGAAAATTGAAACCATGAGAGTATTACTTGTGATAACAAATTTACACTGTTTCTGTATAATTAAAATAAATATGTTTTTGTAAATTGTTTTCAAAATTAATAAACCGATAATTTGTTATCCATGTTTAGTTAAGGTGTTGTCGATCGAAACATTGTTTATATTGTTAGTTAATAAGGAAAAAGTGATGATTATTGAAACATTATACTGTTCATTATATTGAAAAACAAGGACATTGGATCATACGATTAGTTATATTATGTATGTAAATTACAATTTGTTAAAAAAGTATAATATGGCAAACAAATAGATCATCATATGCTATATGCTATTTTACTCAAAATTGCAGTTTTCGTTTCCTTAAAGGCAACTAATACAAACACACATTCAACATGTTATCGGTCTGTATGTATAGAAGTAAAATGAAAAAGGTCATATTTTCTTCATTATATTTTTATTATCAAGACAAAAAACATATTTTTGCAGTAAGTATGCGAGTACTAGATGCAAAAATCCATTGAATGTTGTTGTTTCTATTAATAGTGGTCACTCTTACTTAATACTTGGTAATCAGTGTTACATATGTAAAAAAATATTTATGCCCTGACTACATTTAAAATGAGCAAAAAATCTTTTGCCGTATATATGTATTAATAATTCTTTTGTTTATATAATTACACATTTAATATGACATATTGTGGGAGTAAACTTCGTAATACCCATAATGTATGATTTTTTATATAATGATAATTAATTAATAGACAATTTGCTGTATACAAACTTAATTCGGATAAGAGATACATATGAGACATTGCCAAAACTATGTTTACAACTGGAAAGTTATAATTCGTTTTTGAGTATAGTATTTTAAACATTTACATGATAATATTTTCCAGTGTTGAAACATTGTGATCGGTACTTACACAAAATATTATTGGCATAATTTGCAGGAAGTCTGGAGAAGGCGAAGGAGATAGAAGAGAGGATAAAGCAACAGTACGCAGAATCCCAGCATAGAGAAAAAGTACTTGTCAGGAGGCTAGCAGCAAAGGAACAGGAGATACAAGATTATGTTGTGAGTTGATCCCTTTAATTTTGTACGCCGTAAAAGGCAAAACATGACTTGAACTAATAATTTTGTAACATCTTTATATATACCCATATTTGTGCAAATAAACGTATTTACCTTTGTGTTTAAAATGAATGTTGACTCTGCCGAGTTGTAGAACTGTCCGGGTACTCTAGGAAAGTCAGGTTTCGTTCTATTCCAATAATTTCGGTCCACTGACCATATAGTCCAGATTTAGACCCCTATATTCATGATTATGTGCAAAAGGAAAAATAATTTTGAGTTCAATTGCATCTTTTAAGCTCTTATTCTATGAACTTATACATTTAGAGCAATCCTCCTAGAGTGATACTTAAGCAATAATTTTATTCCTTGCTTTCACGAATGTTGCGACAATACCAGATTAATACTGTCCTTTTCTTTCTCTGTACTGAAATGTCTTCTGATGTATTGTATCTAACCATATCTTCTTGATAAAACAATGATACAGATAACCTTAATCATCACAGGCATTTCATTAAATATAACATGTGATTTCCTCGGGTATTCTATTTTTAAATATTGTTTAAAATATTCACTTACCATTAATTGTTTTCCATTTTCAGAGTCAAATAAGCGAATTGAAGTCATCGCACGCGAGTCTAAATGGACGGCCCTCGCTTCTAGACCCAGCAGTAAATGTACTGATACTACGATTGAAACAGGAGCTGACATCGACTAAAGCTAGACTTGAAGAAACACAGAATGAGCTTTCAGCGTGGAAGTTTACACCGGACTCGAATACAGGGAAAAAGTTAATGGCGAAGTGTAGGTTATTACATCAGGAGAATGAAGACCTTGGACGCATGACATCCAGCGGACGAATAGCTAAGTTAGAGGGTGATTTGGCATTACAAAAAAGTTTTAGTGAAGAAGTTAAAAAATCTCAATCAGGTTTGTGCTCATATTGTTTACAATAACAAACAACTTGTTGATACTATAAAAATATAAGCAAATGGAACTTTTGATGTTTTTAAATAAGTACCCAATATCGCGACAGTATACAATAGGGACAACTATTTGAATGATAAAATTGCACCAGTGTTATGTTGGGAAAGTTTTACTGCCTTTGAATAATGGGGATCGTCACATGTTAAATGGTAGTAAAACGAAAATGTTGAATAATCAACGAGTTATAAAACTATCTTGCATAATATAACAGATTTAATGTAACAAGCTTAATTCCCACATCCCTATAAATATATACACTGTGAATAATCAATGGCAATATTGTCATTGACTTGTGTAATTGGCTCCATATATATTTATAGAGCTGGACGAGTTCCTACAAGAGCTGGACGAGGACGTGGAGGGCATGCAGAGCACCGTGCTGTTCCTGCAGCAGGAGCTCCGCGCCACGCACGCGACCGTGAACGGCAACCGGGCGAGCACGCCGCCCGACAAGCGCACGTACTCTGGCAGCGAGTGCAGCGACACGCCGCTCGGCAAGCGGCGCCGCGCCTCCGTGCTCTCGCTCGACTACAACGAGGACGAGGAGCCGCTCACCGTCACCAACGGCGAGGCGGACTAGCGCACGGGCCTCGCGTTCGCGTTCCGGACGCGCCTCGATGAACTAGTGAAACTGTGACCTATCGTACACCCGTCTGACGCTCGCTCTTGGACTTCGTTGATTCAAAATTTTTTTTTTTTTTATTGTGGGTGTCGTCGTCGATACACCGTGCCGCCTCGGTGTCGATCACTCATCGCAAAAAAACATTTGGAATGCTTCCGTATTAGGATGTATTGAAGTGTATTTAAAAAAAATCCATGTACTTTATTAGAAGACAAAATTTATATAGACAAATGTGTCATTTCCATTGACAATGAATTGGTGATGATTGTGTCGAATGTGAATAAGAGATTAACGATTTTGGTAAAACTACAGTTTGCGTTTTCACGGCAGTGGACCACGTGATCAGATATTAATAGTGAATGTTTTTGACATTGTTTTATACAATTGAGGGATATTAAGACAGACGCTCAGTTGACAATTTTATAATTTATTTATGTAAAGTGCATTACTTAATTGTGATATCTAGAGAAATCCAATAATATATGAGCAATATCGAGTGAATTGCCGAATTTTGTGGCATTTGTTTTATTTATATATGCCGGAGTTGATGAACTAGAGTCCATTATTGTATTAGCAATTATGTTAGCACCGAGCCTAATATTTTAAATAATGCCTCGTTTTTATTAAATTTATGTGAATTTCTAACTGAAATGTTTCTATTTTGAAATTACAATAAATGTATATAGAGCTATGTTAATAAACATATTACTTGCATTTTGTGTTTCTTACATTCATATCCTTCTCTCCAGCTTAGACCTAGTACATAAAAATTCAACAAGTATATCTACTTGACCTAAGGCTAGATTCGGTACGTGAAATAAATCGTAAGAACAAACGGAGCCTTTTTCTGTCACGCGGGTAAGCCTCCGCCGGCCCGCATGCGTGCCACCGTAATCATACTACTATTATAAATGGGAAAGTGTATTTGTTTGTCCTTCCCTAGCGTCAAAACGGAACAACGGATCGACTTGGTTTTTAGTGTGGAGATAGTTGGAATATTGGAAAATAAAACAGGCTACTCTTTTTCGCTTGAGAAAATTGAATTTTCACAGGAAAACACTTTTTAATCAAATAAGCACTACAGATGGCGTTACGGGGGCAATAATGGTATGTCATGACATGGTATGAAAACGCGGGCGAAGCCGCGGGTTACAGCTACTTGTCATAAATACTTTTCTGCGCTGTAGACAAGTTATGTATGCCGGAGGCGATCATCTCTGTCCTCAAGAGTACCATCGCATCTGTGATCTGTGAATAATTTTTATTAAGTGAATTTTCACTAATAGTCCCATTTCTATAGTCCTGTAAGTTGGTTGCTGATGTACCGTAGGCGGCGGCGGCCACTCACGACTAAAAAAGTTAGCAAAAGTTTTCGATACAAAATAATGTAATGTAAAATTTGACCATAAACAAGCATTCAAATAACAGCACACAGTAATTTATGATGATTACGCAAAATGAATAAGTTATTTTTATTCGTTTTAAACTTTAATTTAGCCTAATCAGTATTTAAGACTGGTCATCTTTCTTGGTATTTCTTCGTCATATATTGCACGGATAAAAACATATTACCTCGAACGCTTTTGCAGCGTCATGACATGAATTAGATTTAGAACCGGTTCTTATGCGCATTTCGATCTCACAAACGTTAAGTTATTTATAGATATCACCCCAAGTTGTACAGGTTGTCTTACAGCTTTCCTGTCGACTTGAAAAGTTGAAATGATAAAAAAATCAATAACACGATACTTTGTAATTGCCAGTGGGAAATATAAACCTGTATAGATGTGCATTAGTTTCTGGCATCTAGAATTTTACCATAACCAGTACAGAGTCGACCATAGAGAAATTTAGAATAACGGGCTTGAATGTAGGGCGACCAGTTGAGTTTTCTTGTCCAGTAGATATAATTCTGTATTATAAATTACAAAACGTAAACATTTATGAGGTACCTACTGTTATTCACTTACGGAATTTCCTTATTCACAGACTGCGAATGTATTATTATTTAGTTTTTAATAATCTTGTATAAGTGAATTCATTACCGAAAAATACATTACTTACCATCTTTTTAGACAATTTTATTTTGTTGCGACGTTAATATAACATCAGTATTGATTTTTCACTGTAATCTCTAGTACAAAAATAAAACAGACCATTGTACTAAGTTTATAATAAAATAATTTCATTAAACAACAGCTGGTAACTCCGAACTTTCAGCATCTACTACATCCATAGAACTACGTAAGTATATTGGTAAAAAAGAAATAGTTTAATTAAAAAAAAATCAATTTTATTTATAAAATATGAAGGCACATTCACATTACATATCATAAGGCATTCCATTTACGTAATCGGTGGGCTGAACTAAAAATATATTGTGATAAATCTTACAAAAATATTAGACTAGACAATAGACATATCTTACATTAAGAACACTTTACAATTCCCGTATACTTATGTACATCATAAATACATATCGACTCTATAACTGTTATCGTATTACATATAGAGCATACATTTAAACGTAATTATTCACGAGTATCAGCCACGTGATTTATCCATTCTCGCATTCCTACTAAAAGTGACTATAAATTTTAGGCTCATTCTACTTTGCAAAACAAAAGTACCTACCATTTCCTCGCGGATTAATTTGTCCGTACGGGAGAGCAAATTAATTATAATTCTGTTAAAAAGTTTTATAAGAACCATATAATTTTAAAGTAAACATGGTCAGAATATCTTCTGAAACAATGGTAGCTCTCTGACGCTCAAGAGATGTCATCCATAGACGAAATACATATTTTTTGGTCTAAAAAAATATTTTATTTATCCATAACCTGTAAATAACTATCACAAAAATATAGCATGTAACTATATAATTACATTCAATATATCTATAACTAAAGTATTTCACTAACACATTAGCGTCTAGAATAAAAGAGAGTAGGTAAAATTTTGTTACAGTATACTTTCTCAGCTTCAACTGTTTGCCGACCGTCCTTGAGACAATCAAATATACTGCTTACCGGCAGATTATTTATACGATCGTACTAGTAATCTAAAAAATATTATACATTGTTGCAAAAATAAAACATAGTAAAATGTGAAGTAAGCTAATTTAACTTTGTGCTTTGATATGTCACAAAATATTCGAAATCTTAGCGATATTTAAAAAGTTGTAATCCAGTAATAGTAGACTATAAGATAATGTAAGCACCATAAATTGTACCACCTACATTACGGTTGTTCTATTGTCCATGTTTAATTTAGCATCGTAGCGCTAAAATATTAACACTCCAAGCAAATGGTCCCACTTTCTTACTTTCTACCCGAGCCCCTAATGACTATATCGTTTAACATAATTCTTCAGTTACACAACACACTATCTATACATCCCACTAACAATACACCTGCTGTTTATAACGTTCTTTGTCATTTAAAACAAAGTGTTGCAATCAATGTGGATTTCACACGAGCGTTGGGTTCATAATCGTGATCTGCATTACATTACATATACCTAATGCTTTCACTCAAAAACCAGTATACCAATGAATTGTATACAATACAAAGTAAACTGCGCTGTCTCGTAACTAATAAACAATACACAACGGGTTTATTATTAACAAAAGCACAAATATGAATATAACATCTGATATATTGTCAACGAGTGACAATATTTAATATACATCTGTATTTCAATTTACTTACATTAAATTTACAATCACGCGGCAAATTCTTGACGTCCTCATTATCGGTTTTGTCTTAAAGATAGACTTATATGTATATTCCTGAAGTACTAACAAAATATCAAAGATAATAATAATATTCAAAAGCAGTGAGTCTACAACTTCGAAGTTTCCAATATTTCCTGTTCTGTGTCATTTATGAAAATCCTTTCGGCCGAAAAATATTATATGGTAATTTGACAAAAACACAATATCCGCAAAAAATGTAAGCTCGTTGGAACAAAACATAAAAATCAAAAAGTACATTCGTAAATTACGAATAAGTTACCGACAGATAGGAAACTCATCACGTGCAGTGTAACACCTCAGGCATGGACGACCAACCAATCAACCAAGTGAACCTTTTCGGGTCAAATTTTAGGTTGTTAACGCAGTCACGGGACGAAGACAATGTAGGTATAAATAATTGCAAAAAAAATTTTACCGCGCAAACTTTAAAATGTGCTGTTGATTTTGTATTGTTTGCCAAAACTTGTGTTTCTTTTTTAACTTTTTCTTAATAATAATAAAATATTCCACTCCTTGACACTGGCTGAACGCATTATTACAGAGTTGCCAAAACAAATACGAGTCTCCCCATATGTATAACTTTTAACGTATGAGTCAACACATCGCGCCTTTAAAGTGTTGGCATTTAAAAGTATTATCAAAAGTAATTACCGTCCAAAGTTTCCCTTCGGCGTGACCTTAATGATCGGTTGGACTGACAATTAGTAGAAATAAGTTAATTTCATTACTTGTAATATATCAGTTTTTGCCACCGTTTCTGGATGCCAAGCTATCTCCACCCGCGTGTACATCTATATCTTTAAAACCCATTTGGTATTTCAAAAGCTTATCTTCTGCTGCCCTTAAGCGTTCCTGAAGAATCTCAACAGTCCGATTGAGAAGTTTGATTTCTTCTTGCAAAGGGTAAAGCTGCATATTCATCTGCATTAATTCCTTTTCGTGCGCTAATTGTAGTGTGTGTAGCTAATAGAAAAAACGATACACTAAATGTAATTGATTTAAATGTGAAAACACAACAAAACTTTTATGCTATCAAATTTAAATATTTAAAGTGATAGGCAATGCGAAATAATTATAACGATGTTTAAGAAATATACTTAATATATTTTACAGGTATGTAGAAAGTAGACATTGACTATTTATTTCTATATATTTCAACATATACATATAACCAGTTAATATGTATACTCACATCCTGTATTCGTTTTTTTTTCAGCAGAATAAAGTCTTCATTAGTACGTTTTAAAGAATCAAGTAATCCTGCTTTCTCTTGTATAAGAACGTCGATCTGTTTTCGAGCCTCGGCAAGTTCAGACTCCATTTCCGTATTCAACCTGGCCAGTATGTTCTCAGTAGACTTTGCTTGCTTGCAACTTAACTTCTTTTGTGGATTCAAGTTCAGCAGTACTGAAAATCAACATAAATGAGTCACTTTTGACACAACAGAGACAGACACTAGGACAAATATATTAATACCTTCTTTTTCTTTTTGGAGGTTTCGCAAATTTTTTCTGAGCTCCTCGGTTTCTCTATTGATTTTAGAAATGGTTCGTTGTTTAACCGTAAGTTCGGCTTGTAAACCTTTTATTGTAGCTACTAAGTAACTGTCTTCTTTTAATTTATTCAATAATAATGCCGAATTTTGAGACAGTCTACTCGTAGCAGAGGAGACTCTATCTGGTCTTAAAATTGTTTGAGTGCTGACAGAATTCTGATGTCTAGAAACTGTTTGAATGGCAGCATCGTTTAAATTTATCTTGTTTATTTTATTCTTAAGTATGTTATTCATCTTACGATCTTCCATTAATTGACGCTCAACGTCTATGATATGGTTTTCATATTTCTGTTTCATATCACCAAATTTTTCCTGAAGTGTTAAAAGTACGCCCTGAAAATGGCTCTCCTTGTCTTTTAATTCTTGTTCTAATCTAGCGATACGATCTTCTAACAATTTCTTTTTATTGTCTTCAACCGATGATGATTTGGCAGCGACTAAAGCGAATTAAAGGAAAATATTAATACTAAAAGAGACATATTCGTAATAAATCTATCGCCAATTCTATTACCTATTAAAGCTGACACTGAATCTGGATGTTTCCTTTTCAATATCATTTCCATTTCCTTTACTTGCCTTTGGAGATCTTGAATAACAAGAGCATCTTTGTTGTGTTGTATGGATAAGCTTTTTCTTTCATTTTTTTCTTTATGCAACTCAGCTATAACAGAATTCTCATTTTGTTTAGTTGTCTGCAATTCTATATTCCGATTTTCATACTCTTTCGCCAGTCGGCTGATGAACTTTTCGCATTCTGCCAATTTTAAGTCGGCGACATGTTTTTGCTCGGTCAATTCGTCTAATTTTTTACGCAAAGTTTTATTGTCACCTGTGATTTGTGTATTCAACAATTCAATTCCTTTGACTCTCTCATTGGTGTCTTTTAATTCTTCAATCAAGGAGTCATGCTTGCAGCTCGATATTTTCTTGGGAGAATTAGTTACAAACCTAGCTACTTTCGCTGTCTCTTTTTTCTTGGAATCGATGACACCGGCGGAAAAAGGTCGCGATTTAGGTTTACGACGAGGCTCGTTGTTTTCTTTACATCCTTGTTTAGCTGACTGTGTGACCTAAGGCAAGATTCGATAAATTTAAATGACATTCAATAAAGCAATAAAAAATTCCAATAAACATATTCCTTTTCATTCCCTTACGAACGAATGAAAATCTTAAAAGCATTCAAAACAGCTAGTTTATTTATTTACAGTTTATTGGAAACTGAAGGTACGTGGATCACAAAATGCTACTTTGACTTTGATAGCGACTTAGTGGTAATCTTTGCCAAGCTGCTTGCTGCACTTCATTAAACAAAAACGCTGTGTGTCCACGTTTATGTTCGTTTACATAATCTTCTTCTTAAAATTAGACTCGAGAGATTAATATCGATCAATGTTTAAAGAAACGTTAACTGTATATCGGATTCATCAAAAACCAGAACTAACAAGCGGCTTCCGTGTTGCTCTAACCGAGTAAAAACGTGTTTACAGTAAACTGTTTACGAGATATTATTAAATAACTGCAACTCAATGGCAATGACCGGGCATGGCTCCTCCGCGAAACCAGTAAGGTTGTCATTCTGGTTACAAAGCAAACAGAACGCTGCCATGACACCGGGTTTGCCTAATCCGTGGCGGAACATTTTTGTGGGTGTTCATTTCGACTTTTCATACACAATAAAAAAAAATTAAAAACCGCATGGCATATTCCATGAAATCATTAACGCATACTTGACCAATGAAGTATAAGATCCACAATCGATGGTTATTCCCAATGCATAGGTACTATTTCGATCATTTACATTTTACTAATGACGGTTGCCAAAGTTTAATTTGACGAATCTAACTACTTGGTCTTGATCGATATAATGATCCCACATGCCGAGCCATCCGCTACGAGTAGGCCGATGAATCACGACATGCTAATAAAAAGGCGCGCAGATCATCGAGTGCACCGATGCGTTGTCCTGCGTCGCTCGACCTCTTCCACCATCAGTAGCCATGGAACTGTGGACGCGTGCGATCGTGCTTCTCGTGTTGACAACGACCGTTACCTGCACGCCACTCGTCAATGAACTCGAGCCCGGCAAAGGTAATGTGCTTTGTATTAAATCGTATTGAATACTTATCTATGTATATATATATGTATTCAGATGTTCCTTTGTAACTCTTTTGGTTTAATACATTTTTAATGTTAAAAAGATGATATTAAGCTGTACGTTAAGAAACTACCGTAAGAGATTAAAGATCTACTTATTATCTTAAGGAGTATCGTTTCGTGTTAAGTTTTAGCTGTTTAAATGAAATGAAAATTGTGTAGTTAAAAAATATATAGTTATATAATAAGGCGTTTAAATCGCAATAAATAAAATATAACAAAAACATAAAAATCTACACATAAAAATATGGTACGTGATAATTCATAAACGTCATATATCTCCAATAAATTTAAGTCAAAGAAAGTCATTGTAGGCAAAATTCCAAATTAGGCAACTGGACTCAAATAAATTTAGTTAAAAAAAACTAAAAAACACGCTTTATAGCACATCGAACTAAAAAGTAAAGAATAATTTAAATAAAGGTAGGA
>DWDX01002960.1:0-14036 GCA_018245675.1 Agara michaeli | reverse complement strand
TTTCATACTCCTCCGTCCGCGCAATTTTCGTAAAAAGGGATCCAAAGTTTTTGCTTCACGTATTAATATATAGATACGCCTATAGATAAATCGGTATCGTACTCAATCACCATTAAGGGAGTCGTTGCAATCACTGCATTGAACAGAGCAGTAATTCTGCGAATCACTGAACGTGAAACTACTCTTCTGTGTGCTTAACCGAGCCGTTCGCTATTGACACCGGACTCGATAAACCGTTAAATAGTTCGATCTAAACTCCGACTAAAGATCGAGAGAATCAGTGTCGGTATATACGCGTAACAAAAAGTATTACTGTACTTAATTCTTCATATTGTTCACGTTTATGGAATCTATACAAATGAATCAAATTGGAGTGTCTATTTGTAATATCAATAGCAGCTTTTTACTAAATGCATATGTATGTATACACGGTACATATACCAAAATAATATTTTTTACAGTTTTTGTCTGTCTGTCTGTTTGTTCCGGCTAATCTCTGAAACGGCTGGACCGATGTTGGCGGGACTTTCACTGTCAGATAGCTGATGTAATAAGGAGTAACTTAGACTACTTATTTTAGAAGTATATAAAATAATTAAATTCAAACGCGGACGAAGTCGCGCGCAAGTTAGTTAAGCAATAAAACAATCCACAGAACATACGACTCTTTCAATGTGGTAGATAAGATTTGTTTTTGCTAAGCTGACAAGCTTTGTTTGAGTGTTTTCACACCTTTTCGTCTTCTACAATCAGCCATGTATTGAAGTGTTAGATACCTCATATTATTATGTATAACAGTATATGTCACATCATCAAACCAACAAAATATAACTCACACTGCAGTTTAAAGGAAACAAATTTAGTTCTGCAAAGTTTGTTTGTATTACGGTAACAAAAGCATATCTTAATTATTTTCGTAAACCACTAGAAAATGATGTCCAAGACAAGGCAATTAAGTCTATAGACTAAAGAGCTGGGACAATCGGAACGCAGTTCCGATACTCTGTTTCTCAATGGTATTCGGCCGTAAATAATGGAACTGCCGCGCGGAGCGAGCGTGCGGTCATGTCACCGCGCCCTTTCGTCTTTTACCTATACCTATATTACCTAGTTACCTATTTACTGTAATTAGGTACAATGAACACACGTCCCACAATGGAATAGGTGGTGAGCCTATCGCCCGGTGCGTGGCGATAGGCTACCACCACCTATTCCATTGTGGGACTTAAACGTAACTGGTGAAATGTGGGGGTGTACTACACTCCTCTGCCTACACCTTAGGGGATTACAGGCGTGATGTTACGTTATAATTTATAAGTCCTTTTTCTTTACTATCATCATCGACTTCGACTTCACATATCTTGCAGAACGTTACGGAAAACTTTAAACACTTAAGGTTCAATCATGTTGTTTTTCTTAACAACTGTGAGTGGTAATCAATTTTATAAACGCACATAATGTTACAGTCATAGGTGCGTGCGAGGATTTGAATCTCAGGCCTCCACAGGGAGAGACCAAAGTTTACACCATTAGGCTATTTGCATAATGAATACTCAGCGCAAATCATAACTGATTCATTTAAAACAAAACAATCGCAAGTGCCGAATTAACTTTCATTATACTTAGGCACAAAGAGGCTTCGAACGTTCGTAATTAAATTCGAGTTCATAAAATCGTTTGAAAACGTTAATTAAAACCCCAGCAACGGTATGAGTTTTACACAATAGGTAGCAATAACACGCTTATATGCTTCATATACAGTAACCGCATCCAGATTTTATGTTGCTGGATGTACAGGTTTTATCTAATATAACTCTTCGAGTATTCGCGAATTATTGCAAAATACTATAGCATAATTTAATAAGTATTTGCTAGTCAATCTCTCTTTCCAACATATCAGTATTCAATATATTTATATCCAATATATCCAATATTATGTATGTCTGTTAACAGTATACCTGTATCCATGTCTCTACGTAGTGTATCTTTGTATATCCATTATCAAGTATGACCAAAAAGTTTTGTTTATCCTTAATCATGCTTTTTACTCTTAAAACAGAAATCAGAAGTTTTGGAGGTAGAATTTCGTAAAATCTGCGTTTAGTTCACCTCTACGTATCACTACATATATTATTATACATATAAACCTTCCGCTTGAATCACTCTATCTACTTAAAAAAACCGCATCAAAATCCGTTGCGTAGTTTCAAAGATCTAAGCATATATGGGGACAGACAGCGGAAAGGGACTTTGTTCTTTACCTACTAGTGATAGTGATGCATATCGAAAAAGTTATTTTCCATTTAAGTTAACACGAAAATATCTCTCACTGTGCAGTTATCGTACGTTTTACGTTTATTCAGTGTAGTGCAATCGGGGCCAAGTTCCATTCGCCATTCCATTCCATATATTTGCTGCCGGTTTTGAATGTCAGGGCTGTTGGACCTCAGCCGAGTGGGAACGGGTATTATAAAATAGTATCAAGGGTTACTTTAGAATGTCATTTCTCGGAATTATATCGAAACGGAGTTGTGATAGTCTTGTGTACAACGGTGGAACAATAAAAGTCTTTATGATGATAATATCGAAACTACTTGTTTCATCAAAACGTAGCAAGTGTTAGCCAAATAGTTTAGAATTAGATTACATCATTGTCATTGTCTCTTGTTAATATTATTAATGTTCATACTATTCGATATTACTATTATCATATTACGTGATGTTGTAAAATCAACCGTTGTTGAAAGTAATTTGTATAATGGAAAAATATAATACATAAGAAAAATATACAATATAATCTAATGAGAGACAACCCTAATCTTGAAACCGCGAAATTACGCGTAAATTTGCGATCAAATTCCACTCACTTGAGGCGTACTCGGCGCTTTCTTAGTTTGTTAGCGACTACCGAGAGACCGAGTAGGGTAACTAGTTTGCATCATTTTAACTCCACCAATTCTGTGTTCATGTTCAGTGTTTGTATTAGCGAGAGTTACGCATGTTGAAAAACTGACTCGTTAACATGTCAACGCAAGTACGGGAGTAATAGAGGTGGTAGAACATGTATACTGCTCGCCCAGAGTTGTGCCACCGTCATTTCTACCGCGAAGCAATTGTTATTGAAACAATGAGCATTTTCTCTTCTTCAAGTCCGTCGGTCACTCTGTGGTTCAATCAGACGGTGCTCAGAACTATTGACAATCCGCACAAAATATCCTAAAATAAAATTCATTCACCTTCAGATTAAACAACTTTGTGATCACCTAATAAGATTACTTTTATATGTATTAACATTGAACATATATACTCGTATGTTATAATGTTATAGATGGGACAATTCCACACGGCTATCTGATTGCAAATTAGGCAATTAAATGCCTGTGTAATGGTAACCGTACAGCTGACAAACACACACATATATATGCTATATTATACCTATATAGATATATTTATTACATCTAGATACAGTACAAACAAATGTTTTTTCCTGGGTGGAAATCGAACCCACGACCGATTTAGCAGTCAGGGCCGCTGACCACTCGACCCGCCAATGTTATAATACATACATATATACCATAATATTCCTTATTTATAAATATCAAACTTTTGAAATTGAATACTGGTACTCAAAAATATGTTATGTTCATCATCAATCAAAGAGAATTTAAAACTTCATACACGATAATAAGGATTTAAAATGTCGATAAAAAACGAGGGAGAGATTTATTGCCGCAGACAAACAGACTCGCATTCGTCTCAATTATCGGGACAGGCCATCTGTCAATCAGGATCCCGATGGAGTGATTCGTTACCAATTTACGTTGGCAACAGAAAATAAAAGAATATCTCAAGATTAGCATTCGGTGCTAGAATTTTTCATAGGGCAAAAGCATCTGTTCATTTGTTTTGATTTCATTTGTAAAAAAATATTTGGAATTATTTTGCGAGATTAAAATATTAATTGGTTTATACTGTCGTGGCACTGATGCGAGACATAACTTTCGTTCAAATCCATTGTGTTGTTTACAAGCTTATTATTATGCCGAAACACTCGTAGCTAGATGCAAAAGCTGATTGTAAGCGACCCGTAAACTCAAGCGACACTGAGCAAATTTTTACGAGTACTTCCGTGTTTCATAGACCCGTTACGCATACGATTCCGGTTGTTACCTATAGGTAGCAATAGTTAAGCCTTGTCAAACGCTTGAAAAGTGGTTTAAAAATATCTATTAGGAAGTATCTGTTGTTGCTTGTATATATGCGATGATTGCACCTTTCCGTTGGATAGTCCATTAAATCGTAATGTAAAACATTTTGGAAAGATTCTCTGTGTTAAACAAAAGCACCTGAATCACGACCGTGATGACAAAATATTTTTACTAAATTTTAAATGTGTTATGCGCATAAAATGATCGTAGCTAACCATAACGCAACTTACGGCTGGCATCAGAATAGTAAAAATGTTTACGCGAAGCTTTTTATTTGGGATTAATGCATATTTCATGTTGGAGCAATAAATATTGTACGAGGGGCAAAGGGCGCAAAAAGTAAGGAATTCGGGTGACCATAATTCAGTAAATTTAATCATGAGCCGCCCAAGTTGTGTCAATTTAGGCGCCTTTGAACTGTGCGCT
The DNA here is from genome assembly GCA_018245675.1 of Agara michaeli. Classification (NCBI taxonomy): domain Eukaryota; kingdom Metazoa; phylum Arthropoda; class Insecta; order Lepidoptera; family Hesperiidae; genus Agara; species Agara michaeli. The sequence goes on along the minus strand of DWDX01002960.1, from coordinate 9,402 downwards.
GCGTTCGCAACGTGCGCAGACTTTGGGCGTTTTATTAACATAAATTGTCTTTCAATAAACAAAGCTGCTTAATTATTTCATGCTAGTAATTCAAAGTAACCCTACCTGAGTGTTTTTTGCGTTAAAACTGCAGTCATTCTTCAGGGCTTCAATTTTAGAAACGGATACAGGTTGTTTAAAATGTCGCTTAAAATTAAATCCCTCAAGAGCGAAATAAATAATCGATAATCGTTTGGAAATTATTTTGATTCATTCCGGTTTGAATAAAATGATAACTTGGAATTTATTTTAGGCATAAATAATCTTAATAAAATTACGTTTTAAAGTCAACCTATGTTGACAAAAAATTGACGTTTGCACAACAATGAGTTTTATTTATAACTTGTGAAAAACTGTAAATCGCAGCCAGTTTTATACATGGACGGTGATTAAACAGCGAAGTTTGCATTTGGTTATATTTTTCGTTTCGGTTGTGCATTGTTTCGAGCTCCTGTGGATTTTCCACGCGGACGGGCGGTTGCGGGCGCGTCGTATGCTCGCAGCTAATATAAATGGACTCATGTGTAACAATAGTATTTACATTTGAAGCGGATTTGTCCCGCGGTTTGTTTCGGGTGCGTTTGAATTATTACAGAATCGGTGGAGCGGCGCGACCGGCCCCGCAGTTATACCCACGCTTTGTTCGAATAAATGGGAATGCAGAGTAATAACAACAAAAACTGAAGCGAATTGATTGGACGCTGGTGCGTTTGCATATGTAGAAATGAAATATGTATGCATTTAATTCGTCAGCCAAACGACTTGGATCTTTCGGCGTTGTATATGGCTTTTCGATTAAATATTAATAAACGAAAAGTAATTATGACAACTGTTCGTAAACAAGAAAAACAGTACAAATGATAATATGCCCGGCGATACAAGAAAAGTATCAGCACTAATAAAAGGAATGCACAAATTTATTCTCAATGTTATGGAATCATAAGTGAACACTAGAAACTGTAGTAAAAACTACAAAGAACTGGAACGAGACCAATATAATATTATTGTAGAGTTCGTAGAGTCTTGTAGAGATGCAGGTGTTCTCTTAAGTTGGAATCGCAAAACCGCTACATCCGGAGCTGATCGTAAATAATGTCCTAGTTTTACGATCGGGACCCGCCTTACAAAGTTTTCGCAATCGGAACGGTCTCGGTTTTACGATTATTCCGCAAATCGCGGAACCGGCTTCGTATCAATTGGAATGTGTGACGTTTTATGTTAAGAAATTAAAGTGAGTCGGCTCATATTCATTGAGATAAGGGGAGCACTGAAGATAATGAACCCTTTATCTTTAATGTTTTATTCAAAGGGTCTGATTTGAATGTAAGAGCCTTTAAAGTTTAATAGAAATGGGTGTTAACAAAAACTAACTCTTGTGCTAAATTACAGCTTCATATTATGAATAACTGTAATTAGTGTAAAACTGCTTGAGTTAGTAAAACTCTATAGTTTCAACTATACATATCTATGTAATACATATATAAATGCAAATATTATTTACAGGTACATCAATCACAGTGATAGTACTATATATACAACAAGTATACGTAAAAAATGTCCTGAATCGATAAGTGGTTGAAGGGTATTAATGTTCGCAGGTTACACTCGTAAGCCCTAGGATTCACGGTACAATCCGCAAGAAACGTGACCAGGGAGTAAAGCGGCGCCGCGCTAACAGCAACGGTGCAGGTCACGTTTAAATTGAGAACAGGATTGAAAAAATAATATTGACAACGTTTAGTGACGAAATTTGAACGACTTGGTGTGTTTAACTAGATATCCTTTTACTACATTCTTCAATATGGCCGGCATAGAATCAGCAGACAATCCGTAGACTGAGAGCTTACTTTTTTAACCTAACTACTATTTTTACTCTATTCATAGCTTAAAGGTCACGCGGGCAGCGAAACCGACCGGCATAATTTTATTATATCCAACTTGCGTCGTAATGTAACAGATTCGCGGAAGTTTCGGAGCACTACGAAATACAGTTATTCCCCCGTGATGCAAGCGTAGCGAAGCGCGATTTTAGTTTCCTTAGAAAACCACCTCATAGCACGTTACCGCAATTTTAATAGTTCAACGTTCAACGTTTTCAATATTTAGCACACAATTGCCCGATTTTTCCAGCAGTAGCCTATAGGAGTGTGGTGAATATAGCAGTGATTGCGTAGTGATTGGAATGTCAGTCTCACACTCTGGTGATCTGGGTTCAAATCCTACGAGTTGCACGCAACGCTTTACAAAGTTAGGTGCGTCTGTAGCTTTCAATTTAAATATCACTAGCTATAACTATGTAGAAAAAATAACGTCACATCACGCCTGTAATCCCCTAAGGGGTAGGCAGAGGAGTGTAGTACACCCCTACATTTCACCAGTGAAGAAAAAATATAGTAAGTTAATCACACTGCACAACTTAGGGTCGATATGTTATAAAATAGAGTATTGCTTAAAATCCTCTCACTAGGAGAGGAGTCCCGAGTTCTGCAGTGGAGCAATAAAGGGGGTGAAAAAAAATGAATCCAAATATTTACACTCTAGGTTTCCAGTACATGAAGCGAGAATGTAGAGTAAATTGGGTCGCTCTATGCACAGACACGCAACAACCTGACATTGTGGCCTCTTTGTAAAATAAAGTACAGTCGCTATTAAACAAGCAACCGTCAACTGAGTTCCCAAAGGACTTTATAAATAAAATGTCGCGGTTTAGAACTCCTGGTTTCTAACGTGTTTTGTTAAATATAATTTAATATTTATATTAAGTTAGTTGTTTTTATATTAGTTAAAAGAAACTAAACTAGTTTCTTTTTTAGTTCAATATTGATATAGTTTAATCATTTTCATTTCTTCACCTTATTTTTCATAGATGCGTAAACATTTCTATAAAAATAAATGAAATTAGTAAGCAGAGCAAATAAGGAAAAAATGTTATTTATATTGCTGAAATATTCGTCATCGTTAGTGGATCACTCGTACGCGGTGAGACAGGTGCTGAATCAGACGGTTGTAGGTTTAATAAAATCAGTTCGGCAATATTCTGTTTGTCACAAAATATATTTCGCCCGCGGCTGGGGCCCTTTGAAATGGCTGAGTGCTCGGGAAATGTTGTTTTAAGCTCATCCGTTACATGATTTTATATCATTTTAGTTTATAATTTATTTTATATTCCACCTCAAACGTAACCGAAGCTTTGTTTAAGCCTCGTTGTTAATATCATGTATTATATTCAATAAATATTGTCTTTTTTTTAAAGGGATTCAAGTGCATGCAGACCTTAATACTAGATATAAAAATATAAAGGTCGCTGAAGCCTACGCTTCAGACTTTTGAGCCTTAAGTGCCGTCAACGTCTTTCAAGCTCAACATCATAGCTTGCTAGAAGATAATGTGCGGTACAATGATAGTTTGAAATACACAGAGTTCTAGCACTTACAGTTATTTGTTATTGAAGTGGTAGACGTAAAACGTGTAAGGTATAACGTGAAGGCTTCTTGGGCACTTGTGATCAACGAACCTTAAATACATCAATATTAAATTCATAGCTTTTTTACGGCACCGAAACACAACACCTAAAGTAGTTCCAATAAACAACTAATAATGGTTTTTGCTACATTCATAAATTAATTGTTTCGAAACAAGTTTGAACAAGTAAGAATTAATTTTTAATTACATCGATTTATTAATAAAGGGTTGCCCTGACAGCGTGTTGTGAACAGCTTTAATAAGTATGAAACTCCATTTAGTCGGATAATTGAAATTAAGTAAAAATTGAAAAAGTACTTATCGGAATAAAATGTTTGTTTGGGACAAGCAGAAACAAAACATTCTCAGATCCGTTTCGATTATTTGAAAATATCATATTTATGTTAAATGTAACGGGAATCCAACATTGTTATTGTAAATGTTTATTTCAGTTCAGTATGTGTTTCATTGAACTATACCCTACGCGGTGCGGAAACATATCATCTGGGACCTATTAATAAAACTCCTTTATTTAGTCTTATACGTTTTTAGTCATAAGTACCTACTCAATTTAATCGCGGAAAAATCTTGAATTAATATGCTTCATAAATTAACCATTGATTTGCTATATAAAAAAAAGTTATTTTTTCGAATGAAAAGTTGAATTTATTGAAATTACTCAGTTGAAAAGATAAGAATAAGAACACTTTTGTTGTTGGTTAATACTCTTCGGAAAGTGCAGTTAGTATCCTTGCTATTGGAAGTCAGTCACAGATGCGTCGCTACTCATGAGAACTGAGATGGTCGCCTCTAGTATACACATGCATCCAAACCTTCATATCGGAACCCAAATTACTGTAATAGCAATTGTTTCACGTTAGAAATTGTACATATAGTGATGGTACGTCCCCGAACAACCCATGTCACACACACATTTTCTATCACATATGATCAAATATAATCAAAATTTGTATACTTTTGCAATGAAACATTCTGTATGTAGTTAGTTTATAATAACGCAACGTATATTTGTTTTAAGCTTTTATCGATAAGCGTTTTATGTGTTCGGTAGAGCTTTTTATAAATACATATTTGGCTGTTCCCCGAAAAACTCTATCTATGTTGAAAGCGTACACAATATTTTGTTTGCTCTCCATTCTGTTTGCGTTTATTCCGAATATTTTAATATTTGCAAGCACATGTTGTATAACTTTCGTCAGAGCGCTTTATTACATTAAAATAAGTAATAAAACGAAAGCTACGCTGTAGTTTTAATATGATCGAAGCTTTAAGCATATTAATATTGTGAGAGTTGTGTTTTTTGAGATAATTTAATGATCTTTTGTTGACGGATAAGAAAACAAAGCATCAGTATATTTTCGTACAAGTGTATTAACACAATTAATTCATGTTTCAGACATACGCCAACAGTGGGTTACATTTTTACCTGACCCTTTAGGTAAAAAAAATAGGAATTGTTGTCATTTCTGTTTTAACAAAACTTTCTACAGAGTTATTTGATTATTTACCTTCCGAGCGGTTATTTTCTTTATTGTATGTATAAATATTTCGATTTTAACGTATGCTGTGTCGCTGAATTCGTGTTGGAAGCGCCAGTGACATTGGGTACATTAAAGTTAAAAATAATGAAAGCTGAGTTTTTAATTTATTTTTCTTATGCAAGCTGTACTTAACTGGTTATTAATAGATAGTTATTCTCTTTTAACTTGTTTGTTTTTAACCGACTTCAAAAGTTGCTGTAGGGATGGGACTGTTAGTGTGAATTCAGTTAATAGGTGGCAATAACAATTAGTTGGTGAGTATTCGTTAGTAACAGGACTGCAGGAATGGGATTGTTAGTAAAATTAGTCCGGTTAGTGTTTGTTAGTATAAGTGCAGCTAGTATTCGTTAGTATCTTCCCTATCAAAGGTCGGTCACAGATGCGTCATTACTCTTGAGGGCTGAGATGGTCGCCTCTGGTATACGCGTGGATCGGCATCCACACCCTTCGAACCGAAACACAAATTGTAATAACAATTGCTTCACGGCAGAAATAGGTGTGGCGGTGGTACTTCCCCGGGTGAACCGTATACAGGTTCTATCACTTCTTCAGTTAAAATGTTGTTTATTGTTAGTCTCTGGTTCGGATTAAAGATAAATTTGCCTTACGAAGCAATTCGTACATTCTGTCTCGTCAGCTATGTATAGATGTAATTCGGTAGATGGAAATTATTTCATTGAGTTACTACCACATCATACAAAGGGAACGTAGAGTTAAGCGAGGAGCTAAGAAATCTATAGCCGGTAGCTAATTGAAGTTTAAATATTATAATCTATTGTTTAAACTTAAATTCGAGTTGCATCATCCTTATATGCACAACGACATATTTATTTGCGCTAATATTGAAGGGTCTGTTACAAGAAAATGAACGACGTCGTAGAGATTGAACAAATTATGATCACACTCATGACGGTGACGGAGCCGGCGAGGTTTTTTCTCAATCTCTCTGATACTTCGAGTGAATAGCATTCTTGTCCTTATAACATTATTGGAGGGCGCGCCTTCGCCGATCTAGTGCAGCGAGCCGTCGATAGCCTAATGGGAACATTCCTGAGCGCGGGCCCCGCCGCCCGCCCCGCCGCCCGCACGCGCCGCCCGCACGTGGCCGCGCCGCGCGTGCTCCGTTTTTGCGCGCGGCCGCGGCGATGCGACGCGCCATTTCCGCCGGATGTTATACGTCATATTGCATACCAATCGTTTACCTTCTCGTGTACGAATCCTGCGATATAATAAGTAATTTTTACTCACTAATGAAGACAATATAATTTTGAATACGTATACGGGAAAAAATGATACTGTTTCCGTAGACTCGTCTGTCCACTAGACAATAACAGGTGCGGTGCACGCGGGCGCCGGTCGTCGCACTCCACGCGTACATGTACTCGTACATGGAGTCGCATGCGTCCAGGCACCGGCCGGGTGTCCGCCTGCCCTATTCGTATTCGCCATAGTATTATATAAACTGTATTTCGCTTTTTACAAAATAAAAAAATTGATTTTAGCAACATGGCCGTCGGTCAACCGATAGAAATCGGGACCGACTTTTTGCCAGTGTAAGGAAATGCAAATTATCATAAGCTCGCACGATTATCGCGAACCAGTAACGGATATGGAAGATAACAACGGACGTATTTCTAGTAACGTCCCGGGAGTGTTGGCCGCATACGGTTGTAGAAAATATTTCAAACAATAACAGTCTCTGCAACTGGACTGTAAATATCGCAGTATTAAGAACCTACATTTCCACTTTTTCAAAGGTATTATTGCTAGTATATGTTGCGAGAAACCCTTGATTACACAGATATCTTCCGCCATATACGTTGATTAACAATGGGATGTTCCTTCGTCTCGCCGTCCGTTGCGCGCGCCGACCGGCGTGGACATCGTCGGACAAGTCGTTCGATCCGACGAGGTCTATCGTACCGGGAAAATAAGACGAGAAACTCCAAGACGCCGTGTAGAGTGTCAATTGGATCGACGAGGGTGCGGCGGCGCGCGTGTCGGGGTTTGTGGGACGGCGAAGACGCGGCGATGGGATGGGATCACCCGCCAACTAATCGTCCGGTTCCGGTATCGCTCTTGAGACGAATATGCATAAGCACTTTTTTCACAGCAATTAAAATAAAAAAGATGCGCGAAAACCTGCAGAGAGCCGCGCGCGAGTCCGGAGTCCGGTGGCTTTTTATAAGAAAACACTTGGACCCGCGCGCGGGTGTTACCGGCCGGGCTCCTCCGCAGTTCTGCGATATCTCAAATGACATGACTTTCTTTATAATATGAATAATTGATGGCGTGTTGCGGGCACGTGTTAGCGACGTTTGTTTGTAAATTTATACCAACAAATATGTTTAACGTTTTGAAACCAGTATAGGAGAGTAGCAGTGCTCTTTATTCTATTGCGGGCGCTCCGGCCCGGCTGCGAGCCCGCTGCGGCCGGCCAGTACACGCGCCCTCGCGGACGAGGTCCATCCCGGTGTCTGTGCGTGAAGGTGCTAAAGGAACAGTGTTCTAATGACTGTCATAGAAGGGAGCAATCTCCGGCGAACAAAGGAATCCATTTCAAAATATTTGGAGAGAGTATTGGGCGCGGGACCAGCTCGTTCCTTCGATCTTGCACCAATAAAAAGTTTTTTGACGCGGGCCTCCTATTATAGTACACTGGAAAATGTACCCTAAGCGTTCTGCTCGAAGGCCGCTTTCGGCAAGCCACGGTGTCCGGAACACGTCTCGGCGTTCGGCCGGGACAACCGGTCGGAACGTTCCGCGGCCCCCGCCCGCCCGCCCCGCCCGGCACGCCGCCGAGCCTGCCGGCGGGCACTGCGTCAGGAGATTACCGAGTGATCCTAAACATCCTAATATGTATTAAAAGTTATATTTTTTTGCACCTAATCTATCGTGTTACAGAAAAATTGGATCTACTATCTGTAATTAACATCTTCAAAGTACTAAACGTTGTAAAATGTAAAATCCCCATTTTGCAATGCCGGTGCAACCATGGGCTATTTGAACTGTTGAGTGCTGTTTAGTTTTACACGTGCGCCGAACGGTGCGCGACGTCGGCCGGCGTGTCGTACGTCACTCACGAAACGTCGCGAGCGCGTCCGCCCGAACGATCTGCGCCGGATTTTCGGCAGACGTTTGTAGCAGATTAATTAAATTCAAACGAAGCCGCAAATATGACGTGCGAAATGTGTTTAATCAAATAACTCGTGGTGCTTTCATTCCTTTGCAGACGCGTCGTCTTCCAACGAGGCGGTGCACCTGCAGCGACGGCTCCTGAGCCTTAGCTCGGAGCTGGTGACTCTCCGCAACCACCTGCACGTGGGCGGCGCGGGGGCGGGCGCGGGTGCGGGGGCGGGCGGCGCGCAGCCCGCGGTGCCGCCGCGGGCGCCGCTCCCCCCGCCGCCCGCTCCCGCGCCTTCCTCACAGCCGCTCCAGCCGCCGCCCGGTAAGGACACGCGACGTTAGCTCTCTCTTTACTTCTGTTATCCGTGCATTAATATTGCAGATGTATTTACGGCAGTATTCTATACTTACAACTGTTTCAATATGCCCGCTCGGACGGTTCTCGCTCGTCACCGTGGACTAACTCCACGAAGGACCATACGAATACGAAATAGAAAAGTCTGACGGTTCGGCGCCAGTAGCAATAATACAGTCGGATCGATGAACGACCGACCGGCCGACCGCTAGAGGATGCCGTCAACGATCCGTCAGTGAATGGATAAAAACATCTCCGAAACGAATCAAATATCTAGAATCGCATTGAACGACGAACTGAAACGAACAAAAATTATAAAAGTACGTACCTATAATAAATAGGCGGAGCGAGCCCGACCGCCGGCGCCCTCCGACCGCGCTGACTCGCGGCACCACGGAGCCATCTAATCGAACATGTGTCCGTACACAACACGCACGTCCGATTCGTTCAGTATCATTTCAAACAAAAAGTGTATATTGAACGAAGTCATAGTCGAAGAGCGAGAAGACTATTCCGGCACCTTTAACATTACAGACCTAGAAGCTATCGGTAGGTCATGACTCGTTTCTGTGGAGAGCGGGCGGCGCGTGCAGTCCGCGAGCCCGGTCCCTTTCACACGTGAACCACTTCAGTATTACGATCGCGGACACGCCGCGACACGACACTCATTATATAAAGTACATAACCAAACTACAATTGTATTCACTTAATGCGACGAGCCGATTAAATTCAAGCTATAGTACGGGAATGATAATGTTGAAATATACACTGAAGGCCTACTCACACTTATTCGGCTCTATTCGCGTTTCGCTGAACGATTTTGGTCACACTTATTCTTCTAATCGGTTATTCTTCTGT
>DWDX01002959.1:0-14036 GCA_018245675.1 Agara michaeli | reverse complement strand
CGCCTAACTACTGGCGTCGGTAAACAAACCGACGTTAGTATTTACACTATCGCCAACATTGTAGCCGGCGCGATATAAATAACTCGCTGTATCGATGAACTCGCCGTTTGTAAACACATTTTTAGATCATACGGAACACGGAACCCGAGGATGATTACTTGACTGGCCTCTGTGTGTAGCGGTTAGAGACCCCGACTGCTTAACCGGACGTCAAGTGTTCGATTTCAGGCAAAAACATTTGTCACGAGCACATGTTTTGATGTGAAATAAAAATATCTCTTTAAGTATCATGTAGTGAGTATATTTGTTTATCAGCTGTTTGGTTACCGTAACGCAGGCATTTGATTGCCTAACCTGGAATCAGATAGCCAGGTGTGGAATGGTCCCAATTATTGTTACTCCGGCTGCTACTCGCGACTTCCACTCCACTAAGATCTCACTTATTCATTTATTCATGTATATCTTATATATGTTGGCATTTGTATTTATATACATATACATATTTATATATGTTTAGCATTAAACCCGCCTGATGTATTATTTATACACAGTAAACTGTTTTACTTGATCCATTCATTTACTGGATAATTAAAATATGTTTGATTATTCGTCTTCACTATTACATTACTGTATACCTAATGTCTCGCCTATTAGCTGTTAGACCAGACATTTCCACCGACCACGGACCTGATAAAACCGTTCGCTTCTCCCTCTTTAATAACACATTATCATCGCTAACCTTGTGATATGATAGGAGAATATAAACACCGCAAATGAAGCAAATAAATGTAAACAGAGTATCGAGCGTAGATCCGCGTGAAGCGTTCGGTGTATCTCGAAGATCTTCAACAACATTATCGACCGCCGTATCGTAACAGCGAACGTTGCACGCGCGCGATATTTGTCTGATACAAGCATCCGGTTGGACGGAATCGCACGTCAACAGTAATAGGTTAGGGCTGGGTTCACAGCGAGATACGGCCAGTGGAAAGTTCCCGGTGCCGGGCGGCGATAACGTATCGGCCACGCGGGCCGGCCGTGGTGACGCGGCTGTGTCGTTAGCTCCGCATGGCCGCCACTACCGGACAAATACGCACGCTCTAGGGTCATCTAGATGATTCCGACCTTGGCAGTGACTTCACGTACGAGACTGATGATCCAGTATTCGTCACGATGCACGACGATACGCGTGTGCATCGATATTACAATGATATCGCAGTTTCTCTAAAGTTTTTGTACCGGTTGCGTGTGCTGGAGACTGTTTCATTTGTTTTGTTGCTGATATTTCCTAATTTATGGATTCGGACAGAACTAACTCAATTCTTACACTTGGATATAAACAAACATTTGACTTCGACTTAACATTTAGAAACTACGAAAGCGAGGAATAAAAATAGGTAATAATTTTACGATACGAATAATCTTTCGAACACTGAGCGAGATGATATATTTACTTCACCGAATTATGTCGATGTTGCTGCAAAGTTGTTTACAGCAAACATGATGAATGTATCAATTGATGATTGTGGTAGATACCGGGCCGTCCGGATCGACAAACAAGTGACAAACGCTGATAACGATAAGCCTCCATCGCGTATCAGAAACAGACAGCCGTTTGACGAGCGACGAATGTGGCAATGTTTAAATATTATTTTGATCTGCATTTAGAGAGTACACTGAAACTAGCATTCGCATGTGGTATATGTCATCATTTGAGATTATATGATAAGCAATATGATGTAAATAAAAATCCTATTAAAAACATATTCGTAAAAAGGGATCAAGTTTAAAAAATCTCGGCTTCATGAATTACTAAGACCAAGCATATGCTTGGTCTCAGTAATTCATGTGCTGGGTATAAACCCAGCACACCGTTCTTATCTCCGGGACACGTAACTGCGTATGTAGCTATTACGTGTGTTGAAGGTAGGTATTTATTATGTATAGGACAAACTGTACTTATACGTGTTCTACTATCTACAAGTTCAGAATTAACAATAATTTATCCCCGGCAGCGTACATATTTCTCTAGTGGTGACGGCGTAAAGCATAATGGAGATCGAGATGTGACAAGAACAATAACTGTGAAGAAAAATATAATGATCTAACATCTGGTCGAGTCTGCCAAGTTGCCAGCCCACACTTGGCCAGCATTGTAGACTGTGGCCTTGCCCGTCCCTATCCAAGAGGAGACGCGAGTCTTATAGTATGACCATAAGGATGTAGATGAAGATATTAAATGATCGTGGGTCATGACCGACGTATAATAGACATAGTACACGTATTGCTTAAATTGTAGATTCCTCTGAAACAGACGTTGTTTAAACAAGACTTTATATCGCTGATAATGAAACATGTACAATTAAATATCACACAGATACTGCTCGAGTAGCTTACGTCTTGTATCCGTGTAAGGCATTCTCGAAGTCGTGGCAGGTCAACTCTTATCTCTTACATGATTCCTATATTACATTAATAAGTGGTTTAATTGAGTACGCTAGGTATATTTATAACAGTTACCGATACTAGTTGCGATAAGAACGAAAAACAGTGCAATACGCGCACTTATCAGTGTTATGAGATATATAATACGCCTACGAGTTAATTAGGTGACCCTGGCGCTTGGACAGCGATCAACACATATGAATTACTCATTACTGTGTCTGAATTGAATAATATCACTTATGTCAAAGGCACCAAGGTCTACAATGTTGTACAAAATGTTGTATTAATTAAAAAACTTGTGGTTACATCAATAGATTGGAAGATAAGAGTAGTGTAAAATTGCTTTATATATAGTCATCACGTGTTTATTTTACAATTGCAATACGCAATAGCGTGACGCCTCTTTGCCACTTAGGATTTGCTACTGAGACACAACAATTACTGGTATTGATAAAGTACTTAACGAATTTAGAAACAATATAACTATGCGTTCATTAATGATTATAAAGCAAAACGATAATGAATGAAATAATATTTTTTAAATTACAGATGATGCTATTAATGATGATAACCTATTTGTAAAAGACCGTTCAAATGACAAAGAAGCCGTTCTAACAAAAATAAGGTAGTACAATGCAGTGCACAGTCCAATTTTCAATTGTGAACTTGAGCAAACAAGGACGAATAGGTATTTAAATGAGCCGTTTTAATATCACATATAACATAGGTAATCACACACAGTACTGGTAGGTGGTAGAGCGTGTATACGGTTCGCTTGGAGAAGTACCACACAACTACACCCGTTTTTACGTTATTTCGGAAAAGGTAGACCTAGGCGTGGGTACTTCAGTCAAATCGGGGACTTCAAAAATTCCTTTATCGACTTTGAGGAAAGCAGAAGAGGCGAATTAAATGTGTCACGATCGTAGCCGATACAAATTCCTAATCAGTAAACAGCCGGGACTGAATGTACACATGTATATTATTTATTAGTGTCATACATAACTAGTGTGTAGCGTTATTAACTGTTATCGTGTGCTAAAACTGAAAAATTACCTAATACATCGCAACTAGTGGCTTATCAGTTATCTATTTAATATCGCGCGATGTTGCAAGCGTGTACAGTATCGAAGAGTACCTCGTGATCAACAATCGATTCATCGGCGGACTAAAAATATCGATCGCTGATAAGATAGCCCTCATTTGCGTCAATCGCTTAACCGCCAACGCTTATCTAGATGGTATCGAAACGTACATATGTCATAGACCTTTATTTGGAGCATTTTTCTCCTTATCTCAAATAGCGTATGAACATATACGTACAAATTGTACTGCGATTATATTGTGAAATCGATAGTGCTATCTTTTTATTACGCACCGGTCAATGTTTAAGCCCGGGTGAAATTTTAAAATTGGACTTTTCCATAAAGGTGCAAAGGATGTGGACGGATTCCAAGAGCTGGCGACACACCTTCAATAATTGGAGTGGCACGTTAAGGAGAAGAGCATTTAAAATATTCACTGAAGTAAATTGAAGCTTTCACACCTTTCACTTACGCAACATTAACTTCCAAACATCCCTGCGATGTTTTCCTTCATCGTTATGGGAATATATTCAATCTTAAACCTGCAAACAATCCGGTATAGTAGGCGGAGCGCGGGTCAGAATTGGAACCTTAAAAACGCGAGCAGTATTCGACAGGTGGAACTTGATTAAAATGAGCATTCTCCAGAAACTCTTTGGGTTTAATAGTAATCGATACGCATAGGAACAACACATTCCCAGCTGATAAGAATCTAGAGTTTTTCAAGGTTATCAGTAACTTAAATATAGGTAGGTACTAGTACGGCCCAAGTGAATACTTTTGCCACTCCTATGTTTGTATTCTGTACATTTGATAAATATTTTCATATACGCGTAAGTTTGCTTTTTACCTTAGGACACGAACAGTTAACTCTATATTTTATTTAAATGCTCCAATAGGCAAACGCTAAAAAATCAATTCTGACTTTTTTCATATAACGATGACTATCATTTCGAATGTTAGCTAAATATAGTGGTTTACTTTTTAATATCTATATGCTATATTTGTAAGAGCAATTAAAAATTTCTCTATTGCATAGGTACAGGACATCTATATAAGTATAATTGAAATATCTCTTTGTGATTTCGATGTCTATTCTTGAGTTTATAGGTATTGTTATTAGGTTTCACCTGGGACTCGTTTCTATAATCCGGGTTAAAAAGCAATCATTTATTACCCTACGAAAGACATGATTACTTTAACATATTTATTACCCTATGTTATTTGAACATTTGGATTGCTGTAAAATCAAGACAGCTACGAGTTTTAAAATGGATATATTGCCCTCTAGTATTCCAAGGAAGAACTACATAGTCAACTGGACTTAAAAGGTACAGCGGGAGAGGGTTGCGAGCTGGGATACTGGGAACTTTCCAAACTGGCGCTACTGCGTTGGCGTAAATAAATCAAAAATAATAATATTATGGACTAACTCACACACGGCCATCTAATCTCAAATTAGGCTGAAAGTTTTCTAGTAACCAATTAACGGCTAAACTATATTTGTCCTGGATGAGCATCGTACTCGCAACCTCCAACTCAACGGTCAGGATAACTAACCACTGGACCAACAGAAAAGTCATGGTCCATACGTTAATAGCGTTCCTAGTGTATTGAACCACGCCAGTTGTGCAGTATGACAATTGCAACCGTACTTTGTACTTTTGCACTGGAACTCACAGTTCCAGTCGTCGCCCGATACATTCCGAAACGATAGCCCGTTGCTCCGCTTCATGGATCAATTGGAAGTGTATTGATCAATCTCACGAGCTGTATTAAGTGGTCGATTTCCGCATGCGATCACGTCACGCGCCGACTCTCTAGGTCACCATCGCGCACCACGGCTGCATTGTTCAAATAATTGACTACGTCATTCTCTATTAAGACAATGGGCAAGGGCCATCCTTATCGCCGTCATGCATGATCGCAATCATGCGAGATGATTAACGCTCGTCTGACACGCCTTTGTCTAAGTCCGGTTGGTTGCGCTCGCCGCTCGGTGGCACGAGTTAATGTTCATACGTTCTCACGCACCTGACGTTTTTATTGTTTCTTTTTTGCTTTGCTTTGATTGCTATATTCACTTTTTTGTTTTCATTTGGACTATTACCTTTACTTATTATCATTATTTTATATAAAATGTCCATTAGGCCGTTGTTGAGATTGTTGAGACACCGGTCTGTGGTCGTATGACTCATTTATTTCTATAGTGTTCTATATAGTTGGAGTAGCAAAAATGAATATGAATTTTAAACGAACATAAATATGAGGTGCGTAAGAGACTGTTCAAACTAAGTTTTAAATGGGCACCCTCACTATATATTCAGAATATCCTGTTCGTTAATTCTAGTAAAATATCTATAGTATTTTTACATAGACAACTACGCATAAGTTTTTTATAATAAATTTATTAGCAAGTTTATACGGAATAATAAATAAAACAAAAAAAAAACAATTTCCAACATATATAATACTTATTTACACATATAAGATGACAAATTAAATGTGCAACAATTTTTGCCATTTTACTGAGTACAATGTTATATTAAACAAAGACGGAAAATTTGTCTTGGTCTTAATGTACTATTAAATATGATAGTAATAACAAAAACTTAATACAAGTTGACTAGATAACTTACGATAATTTGAAAACAAAACAAAATTTGCAAACGTAACAGTAATTAGTACCTATTTATTGATACATACACAAAAAATACAATGGCTTTAGAAACTATGCTACGTGATTCATTTTAATTAAATGTCAAAGATTATTCGCCGTTAGCACTTAAAAAATTCTTTATTTTAAAAAAAATCAGAAACAGTTCTGATGGTACCTCACGATTTGTAATTCGACCAGTCTCACGTCTTACATACTCATCTGTTTCCTCTCTCCTGTCTTACACTACATCATTGTTCTCCCGTGTGTTAGTGTAACAGCATCGTATCTTATACACTACTCGCTCACAGCTTTATTACTAGGTATATATATGTATATTGAACATTGGGTCTAATTCGAAAAAGCGGACCATCGTTTTGGAACACTTCCTTTGAATAAATTTAATTGTTTTATCTCTGTAAGACCTCCTATGACGACTCACTTATTTATTTTATAATAATTTTGTGATTTACCCAGTATCCTCCTTTTTAAAGCTAATTTTTGTGTGCATGAAATGTACCTTTATTGTGCCATTCTTTTTGCTTTTATTTTTTTCGCCACTGGCTTCAGCTGTTCTGGGGTTTTGAGGGGAGCTGTGTTTTTGGACGAGCTAGCGGAATTACTATCATATTCTTTATGCACGATTGAGTCTCCCGCCTCAAGAATTTCGGAGAGGAGGGACGTATCGGATGTAAACGTCGCATTAGGTAGATTTTTCTTTGCGTCCTTAGCCAAATAATTATGAACTAAGTCTTGAATAGCATTCATTAACTTAATTCTTTCAACGAAGTTCCGTACATCCTTAATCTTTCTGGCTATTTCTAATGCGAATCTGTCGTATGCGTCCAACTCATCTACTATTGGTGCCGGAGGATTAATTTGGCATTGATCTTTATCATTGTCTAGTTTAGGACTAACTGCAGGTATCTCAGCGTCAGGACTTAACGAACTCTCTTGGGAATTATCCGCAGTACTTCCGAGATCCATTTTACTTTTAGCTCCGTCCTCGTGCACAGCATCAGGATCCTGAAACAATAATAAATATGAAGAACAAAAACCAAACTAGCAAATGGGTTAGTAACCGATAACTCATTTTAAAAGTTACGCTTTTATTATATGGACCACTTCCATTTGTTTCATATTGTTAAGTTTAAATGTTCAAAAACATACTGTTTAGAAAACATGGTACGCATGGTGAAACTTACTGGCTTCGGTATTATCTCCGCAACTTCAGTCGACGTCGATGGTGGGCTGCGCAAGGATAAAAAAATTAATCGTTAGTAAAACATTTGTGTTTACATCAACGAACCTGTTGATAGACAAATTACATCTAAAATATAGACGGCAAGTAATATCTGAACTAAATTTTAAAATAGCGCATTTTCACAACAACTATTTTTACCATAGAATCTCATGTATTTCAGACCACACGTCAATCTGTATCATGTTTTACGATATGAGCTATTACAAGATACGCGGTTTAATATAAATAAAATAATGTAATCAGAAAAAAGTGAAATCAATTTGAAAGGCTCCAGAAAAGAAGGCGCTAACATATACAAATTGAGCACGTAGGAATTACACACACAAAAATATCGCTGCAGAGCAACTTACTTCAATTCAATTTTCTCTTCTTTTATTTTAATGGAATGTGACCGTGGATGCGGTGTCTGCAAAGGCAACTGCAAGAATACATGTTAAGCAAAACTGACGTATCTTATATTTTGTCTTCATGATTGATTCCAAGAGTGAAAGTTAAAATAGAAGGAATAAAGAAAAGAATGGACGTATGAGAAAATTTTCCAGTATGAAGTAGTGCGGACTAGCTACACAAACTGGAAGAAATCGTTTGGCGATAAAACATTATTTCCAAAATATTAACAAAACTTTTTTAAGCTGTACGCAAAGTTTTGGAGGAAATGATAATTGTGGGTAGTTATGATTTATGAAATAATGGTTCATAACAACGAGCCGCCTAATGATGTATAAACACTTCTTAAATCATTTAGTCTGACGTTACTGATAACATAGCCTCTGTCATCGGTGAAGATTATGAAAATTAAAAATATATTCAAGTACACGAAAAACGAACTGCTTAAAAAAATAACATCCAATATGTACAATCATGTTCAATATTAAATTAATGTAATGTCAAAGGAACAATAAATCTTAAAACAATGGACATAAGTGAAGCAACATTATTATTATCTACTACTCCTATAAGAACGTCTTCCTTTCATTCGTAAGATGTCATAAAGAGGCGCAGTGTCCGGGAGCAGTCGGATTCACTAAGTTTTTTATATCCACTCCAATGTTCTCAAAATCTCGCAACGTTCGCATGTTTGACTACTCTGGGCACGTTGTTGATCATTACAATACTGTATCGATCGTAATGTGATAAATATTAGGTGGCAGAATTCCATGTGTTGCATTAAATGTACTTGCATTACACGCATCGGCATCCTCCTTCGCCAATACAGCAGCTAATATTCCCCGTCATCAATACAATATAATAGGCAATAAAAAACAATAAATATGATCAAAGCAACATTAAATGTTAATAATTTCAAAACATTATTCGAATTGAAATCGCTATAAATAGCAACAATTCCTTTTATGGTATTCATGAATTTCATATTTAGCCAAAATTCACGATAGAATGATATACCTACTTTAAAAAAAATTTACTCACGGAAATTTTCGGTGTGTCCTCCGAAAGTTCATTTGAGGGTGATGGTGGGCTGCATAAGGATAAGAAAATAAATCTTAATTATTGTTACTACTACATATGATACTAAGGACATTTCAAGAGAAACCTGAAAGTATACTTAGCAAGAAACAATATTTTATATAAAAAAGATACGCTAGTCTATAATAAAAAGTATGTAAGTAACCATTACATGCAATCGAAAGTGAGAATTGATAAAACAAAAACCAATAAAAATCACTACTCTTCGTCCATTCTCTCCTCTTTGATTTTTAGTAAACTAACCTGAGGACCCGGTTCCTGAAAAGTCAAATAAACTATAAATATAACGTAATATAGTGCCACATTGTCTTACTTCTAGAACGTCATAATAGGAACGGCTAAAATTACTGATGATAAAGAAATAACCTAAACACCTCTCAAGCAAACCGTGGAAATATACGTCATAATGTTCCAAAATGTGGCGTTAGTTTTTGTTTTACAGTAGAGAATACAGCCGAAAAAGGGCGCATCCCCGAGCGAACGACCTGGAGTGTTTTAATCGTAACTATCTTTCTGCTGAATTCTCTATAAAAACAAAATGTAAACATTCACTGTACCATAAGTAACAGAACTGGCCGTGATATGACTTGAACTAGGGACGTAATGTAATGACGAGGGCACTGAAAGCATTTTTGTTTATACATATAAAGATTTTATAATTACTTATCTGCTAACATTTTAATCTCAAGTAAATTTTTATGTAAATACACTGAAAGCATTTGCAGCTACTACTTTAGTTGGTTATTAGACGGTGTAATTTTAAATTTGATCATTGCTAATATACAAAAATGTCCAGAACCTTTAATAAAAATAGCACATGTCTTAACTTGTGAGTTTTGTAAATACGAGTATTACTCATACAAAAGAACAATTGTGAAATTTGCAGTTTACACTGTTTTCCTAAAAGCTGAAAATAGCAACACTTATATTCGGGACCGGGGTAGGTAACTCGATTTGGTGTAATACCTGAATGTTTAATTCTTTATTCGAAATTTTTATAGTGTGAGCCAACCAGTGCATTTCTTTTAGATTATAAAGAATTTTCTTACAATCTATATTTTCTTAATCTACTTTTCAACTGTTCTTTTCATGTACTAAGCCTGGCTGAAAAGTTTTGACCGTAGGGTTACAAGTCTAGACAGAAACAAGGTTCAATTCAATCCCGTAGTGTTTCAACGCACTTCACACATCTTTTACGACTAAATTTTTTGGCTCTTATCTCAAGAAACATTTGATTCAATCTTCACTCGTATAAAACTAAAAATCCTTCTCAAGTTTGAACACGGTGCTGATAAGCAATTTTGTCTACTAACAAACTCACTTTTTTTCGTGTGCAAATATCTCTATTTTGCTCTCTCGGGATGCTCAATATTTCTCCTAACCGCTATAATAAAGTTGACTCGACAGACTTCCAGTATTTTTTTATAAATTTGTCGACGTTTTTTTCGGTGAGCGCTTGAGCGAGGAACATCGAGGTCTTTCGGGATTAACCCAGATTTTCGAATTCAAAATCCAACGGCGAAGCTGAAGTGTGGCATTTCCTCGGCATTTTTAAATGTACCAAGACGTGAGCGTGAAGATTAGTATCTTTTACGAATACGTGGTAGGAAATCGTTCACGAATATGGCCATCACGAATACTTGGTGAACGGCAAGTATAAGCACGGGAAGAGTGTGGAGCGTTATCTATTGGAAAGTTTGTGGAGGCGAATGAACAGGAATTTCTAGTTAAAAGTTTTTAAACATGCTGATTAAACTTGTGGAGAGAACTGAATTACTGAATTTGGATTACAGAGTTCCAGTAGTTTGGAAAGATGCAGATGGTTGCAGACAAAAAAATAGTAGAGTTGGAAGGTATTGTGCTACCTGGTTATTAATTCTAACAGGGCTCGGGGACTTCTTGTTGTACATTCTGGAAACGACTGCCATTTAATCGATTTCAATTTTTATTTGGGCGAATTAGGTGGACTCTGAAGGTTGAATGCTAAGTGAGTACTGCATTGCTTATTACATGAGACATTTTAGGTGACTTGTCAGTAGCACGAAAACTAAAATCGAGTTCAAATGCATCAAAATCATATTAAAACCCAACAAGACTTTCTAGGTTTCTTACCTTTTTTTCATAGACCATATATTAAATTTATGTTTTTCATTTTTCCTTTAAACGATGAGGGAGACATTAGGTTCCGAAAAGTTCATGTTTTAGCATTTTCAATGTAGCCTACAATGTTTATTTGAAGATGGAAATAATACAAAAGTATTTGAAAGTGTCGACACACAGTGGACGGTATATTTATATTTTGAGCCATTACTTTCAGAAACTTCAGGATTCTCAGCTAAGGATACTTCATTGTCAATCTGGCAAGGAACACATAATTAGGTTACATGATGCTCACATCAATGATTAACAGCCATAATGCTTAAAGCTCATGGGTGCTCATCCAAACTCATTTACTAAAATGACCCATTTTGCACAACTGTCCACGCCAGTCGGCCATGCAATAAATTCTGGGTTTGTATCCCGGCAGGGCGTACATTTCAACTACGAATTAAATAGTATATTCTGTGTTTAAATGTGTGTGTTGGCTGCAGCCTCCACATGTCCTAGTACGTGTAAAGCTCTACAGCGTGCATACAAAGCGTTTCGGCAACAACTATTCTATTATTTCAGCTTACGGGTATTTTAGTAACGGGTATAACTTTAGTGTTCCCATCTTCCTGTGATTTGGAGGTAGTTGGACCGCTCGAATTATGTGACGCGAGTTTAAGTGTCGGGAACGCAGTGTCTGATAGACGTTTAAATTTCCGGTTCCTCGAAAACTTAATAAAACTGCTATCAAAGTGGTCCTCGCATATTCTGTAGTTGACTCGCCTTCTATCATCTAGTAATATTTTAATGAGATCTTCTCGACCGACAGCTTTGAGCCAGTCCGATCGCCTGAAAAAGAAATTGCTTTTGATCGCAGCAGTGGTTTAATAACGCATATATTTCAATAAAAATAATTTGTGTAAGAACATAAATATAAATTTAAGGTACAATATGCAATTAAAATACAAACTTATAAAGATACATTTTTGGCAATTCATTCAAGCAAAATTTAACGTATGGTACTCTGCAATAGATTAAGAATCTTAATTATTGAGTAAATTGTACAACTATTCTATCGGAGACGAAAGTGGCTAAAGCTATATTCTTTTTTCACTTTAATGAAACTATATTAGACTTCATGGCCCCATTTATATCACACTCTTTGTTGATATTTTAATGAAATGCAAATTCTCATATTTGGCGCCCAACAAAGAGTCGAAGACAAAATAAGTACATGTAAATGTTCATACTTACCTACAGGCGTCCTTCGGATATATAAAATACGATATATTTTTTTGCCTTTTGCTATTATTCAAACACACACTACAGTTGTTAACCATTTTTGGATTTTTTTAATGTAAGCGAGTAGCGACCATGAGCAAGTCGGGTGCGGCACTGAGCCTCTCAACAATATTGTCCTGTACCTGGCTCTATGTATGTGTTCCCTAACGGCTCGTATTCGTGTGCACCCGTGTATCCCACGCACACACCCACATTAATCACAGCGATCGAGCTACCCGGGGCGAAAATTATAAATGCCTACTTCATTAGGGTTGTCACATTGAAAGTATGCTCAAGATTTTCATCGTTAGATGTATTGAAAGAAAAAAGGTAAAATCCATGTTAATAGAGGGTCGACCAATTTGACGGCGAACTTACGGCACCCCTATAGCTTCGGCGCCCGACAGGCGCGCGGCGCTCTCGCGGTACCCACGGTAACCGTGTCCGTGAATAGACACCCACACACCGGCGCCCGTTACAAGTTTACCTGTAGCGCCACGTTGGCATGAGATTTGAACTCAAAAGATATTGTAGTGTTTCATGTAGGTATACCTCTTCTGTATTTCAATTAAATAGCGTAGATATTAGCGCAATGCGGTAAACAACGAAGCTTTATGTTCTCTGTTTGCGAAATCAGAGCATAGGAACATCGTACCTGACATTGTTTAAATGTGGGTATTTATTTCATATTTTCATTATGTTGCAATCAACTGTAGATATTTTGAAATTGGCAAAAACGTGCCGACCCGTTTGTGCAGGCACATTATATTTATCGATGGAATTGTATGTCCGTCCTTATCTCGAATTCGATCTCGTGTGTAGAGAGCCTTACCGCTCGGCCGGGGGACATTAGCTGCAGCGAAATTTCGAAACGCAAGACGACTATCTAATATATAAAAAGGAAAACTGACTTAATGACTTACTGACATATCAACGAACCCGAACTATTGAGATTAGAGACTTGAAATGTTAGCCATGCTAGCTAGCCATCGAACATAAGGCTTTACATTCGACAACCACAAACATTATATGTGACTTCAGATTATTTTGGCAAGTGTACTTACTTCCTTATTAAAACTTCTCAAGATCTAAAAGATCCCGATTTAAACTTACTTTATTCCGTTCACGCCGAGGAATATTAAATTTCTTCTTTCTGGACGAATCGTTGTTTTCCATCGTTTTTTTGGAATGCCTTTTCGATGCTATGTTTTTTTTTATTAATGTGTCGGTGCTGTTCATCGCGAGGTCGAGTAGCGTAGGGCCCGGGGTACTCGGGACAAATATGGGTTTCACTTGTTCGCAGCCTGCGGTGAGTGCGGGCACTTCAAACTCGACAGGTACTTCTTTGTTGTGTTGCGGTAGTATCACCGTGGAGCCGGCGAGGTTGGGAGTGTTGGAGGTGTGTTTCAAATAAAGCGCTGGAACCGCTTCCGCTTTCAGTCTTTTGTTTATGAACATCGTCGGCGTGAAGTGAATGGAGCACACGCGGTTTGTTTCCGGTTTTTTTTTGCTAAGGATGTCCTCGCGTCCGATGCAATCAACCCACAATTTCAACCTGAAAAAAAACCTGAACAGTCGATAAAAATCTTAACGCCAGAAATTATGAACACGATTCGATTCAAACTCTTTACTTGTGAATTACACATGTTAAGGTTAATGTTGAGTGCACTATATTCGACCCATGAGGGCCTACAATTATTCTATTAAGTACTACAGTTTAACAATACAGTCC